>BGPR01009618.1:0-56618 GCA_013235015.1 Araneus ventricosus
TAACTGATCCAATGCTCAAGGTAAGTTAATCTCAATAACGACATTTGTTTATTAATAGATTCCTGAACGAGAGTGTAATCACTTTATTGCCATCGTTATAGCCTCATATAAATGTTAAACATTTCTAAGGAAAGGAATTATGTATGACATCACATATCATGCCAAGAAAAGCACCATTATGCAGAAAAGAACATTATCTTAAATCAAAATTGAACAATTGGCTTTGAATGTATTGCTGATAACGATGCAATTGTGCTAAATGCGAAAATATATGCAGTGAGAAACATTGTCAAATGAGCGAATTCTGATAAAAATTGTTTGCAGAAGTTACGAAGATGCACAGTTTCTGTTATGGCCAGTGTTGAGCTGATACTTGTGATATGATTTCATGAGCCTTTACATAGATAACGAGTGCAGCAATCTGATTTTTAACCTAACACCAAAATTTTCGAGCCGTTCACTTGCTTTTCATAGACAAAATTTCTAACTTATGTGTGTAATGAAAACTCAATCAAAATCAAGTTAATGTGCGTAATGAAAACTCAGTCCATCGCATAACCCATAGTGTCAAGTTTAACTTGAAGTTTCTTTGAAGACACGAAAAAGAAGCATATGTATGAGTAAATAGACGTTGAATTCAGTAAATATGTTCTTAGTGTTTAGAGTTTCTAACTGCAGCTATTTGTAAATTTATTGTATGGATTTAGTGTTTGAAATATTTCTATGCTTTTACTTCTAACTGTAAAATAGAAAAGACCAGATAAAGCCCCATCTTTCGTTGAAAGACAATATTACTGAAGCAAAATTGTTGTTTTCATTCAAAAGCATTTATTCTGAAATTACATTTAACGTGAAAATAATCTGAAGTTTCGAATCGATAGTAATCACCGCAATAATCAGACTTAGACTTCGTAGCAAATGTTTATAAATGAAAGCTAGTTTTCTTGAGATGAATTTAACACATATTTTATACGGTAAGAAATAATCATCGCATTGGGAAAATGGCTGTTTCAGATACTTCACTTCTGTATATCTGTAGACTCATTTTCTAATTTTATATTAAACGTATATTCAGAAAAAAACTGCCCAAAATTCTTCTCTGGGATTGCATCTGTTGAATAAAGAACTGAATTCCTTTTATCAATTAAAGACAATGGAATTTCCATCGGTTTTAAAAGTCGCCGTCGTTCCTATTAAGTACGTATTCGAGATTAAACGGAATGCAAATGGCGAGACAGAAATTTCTGGAATGGAAGCATCGTTTCTTAAAATTCTTTCATCATTCTTAGGATTTAAGTACGATATTATCGTATCCAATGAATACGGTATTCCATTTGAAAACGGAACTTGGACTGGTATTATGGGAGTGTTACAAAAGGGCGAGGCTGATATTGCTCTATCTATTTCTTTGTCAGAAGGTCGGGCAAATGTTGCCCAATTCAGTAAAACTTACGGAAAAGAGGACGCCACCTTTGCTATCAGTAAACCAGAAACTTCAATCGACGATTTTTGGTTTATACATCCTTTAGACTCTATCACATGGGGGTTAATCTTTGTGTCCCTTGTTGCCACATCAGCAGCATTATCTCTAATAAACAAGAGGTCTTCAATACAGATGCTCAGTATCTTATTAAGTACCTTGTTAAAGCAGCCGTTTACCAATCTGAAGCCTTCAACATTGTTGGCATTATGGCTTTTGGTATCAACTATACTAGCTTTTGGCTATTCGGCTGTTCTTTTATCTAACTTAACTCTTCCTCCTAAACAAAAGGACATTCGCAATTTCGAGGAACTTTCAGAAGCCGTACAGCTTGGGAGTTACCAATGTTATGCTGTGCGAGGCAGTGTCATGGTAAACCTGATGCGCACCTCGAAACAGAGGCATATACGACTTCTCATTGATGCTATTGATAAAAATGACTGGTTTGTGGATAATAATGAATTGCTCCATTGGGAAAAAATGGCGAAGAACACTGCTTTGATATACCATCGTTCTGCATTAGAAATGTTTACTAAAAGGTGGGGCAGTGAAGGATACAAAATTTCGGCCGATGTGTTCGTATCTATGGAATATGCAATGGCTCTAAGGAAAGACTTCTGCTGCACTGATAAGTTTGATAAAATTTTGTCCAGAATTGAAGCTTTTGCCATAAGGAAGATTATATACGACAAAATGTTGTTAGCTGTCGGTGAGGCTCATGAAACTTCAAGTGAGGATTCAAACCATCGTCCTATCAAATTTGAAAACATAAAAGGCTTAATGACAGCGGGTTTAATAAGCTATCTGATTGCTTTCACTTTATTATGTGCAGAAGTCATTCACTTCAAAAGGAATCAGAACTGAGTAGAAATTCATCTTCTTTTCAGTTTATGACTTTTAGGCATTAACCATTTAACAGCTTTGTTTTTTCTCTACTATTTAATTTAATGAATGGAATATTTCCGACGTTTGTGTATCGACTTTCGAATTACAAAATCTATAATTGACTTATTTTTAGTTTATTATTTCAAAAATACAGTAATTCGATGCACGTATTCGACGCACTGGCAAAACCGTTAAATGTTTAAGTACCAAATCAGAAAGTGCAAGGAAGTACATTAGATAAATTAATGCTTCAGATAAATTAAAATTTGAAACTGTATGTGTTTAGAACCCTATCCTCTTGGGGAAACATAGAAATCTCGTCTCATTTATTGCCTACAATTTGGAGGGCGACGCTGTTATAGCGTTGCACATAAATAGCATAAAAATTATTAAGGATTAAAATCAGTCCTGAATTTTGTATAGAAAAAGTTAAAAGAATCGCGATTAATCATTTCTGCCTTGAATCTAGTACCCTTTGCAAACAGTTAGAAAAGCGTTAAATTTTGTTATTATTGCTCTTAACTACTCTGGTTAATTCGAACAAATTTAATTATGTAAGTATCTTATTCGGGTATACTGGGAAAAAATCGTGGAAATGGTTAATGTATGTGTATGTATGTATTGTTAATGTAATTGTTATTAAATGAGTAACCAATTTTATTTTTAAATAAGCATAATAAATACAATTGAAGTGCTTTTGAGCCATTGTCTGTTTTTGAAAACAAGTATGTAATCTCTTTTGTGTTTTTGAATAACTACGAACTGTTTTTCAATTTTCATTTGTTTATAATATCTCAGACTGAGTTATGAAATTTGTTTTAGCCGCACAAAGCAAATTCTGTTTTGAACTGAAATATAAAGTCTATGCGTTGAAAACAAATTGTCTGTTATTTTATGAAAGAAAATTTTGTGCTACCTATGAATTATGTTTTATTTTGGAAACACTGAAAAGAGAAAACGCTTTTTTTTTCGATCTCTAAAGGAAACAAATATTTTCATCTGTCTATCAGTTGTTGTAGTTATTATCTGTTCTCTGTTTGCTATCAACGCTGAAAGCGAATTGCTGGGATGGAAATTTTCATAAGCAAGTGATAAAGCTTTTAGCAGAGAGATAACAAAGACCCATTTGCAGTTACACATTTAATTGCTACGTGAACGCCTATGTTCTGGTAATTTAGATTTAATTTAAATGGAATGAAAAAATGCCGTCTTAGACGGATTGTGAATCAACTACGCCCATCAGTTGCTGCATTTTGTATATATTATCAAGATTATAAATCGGTAAGTAGCTGTTTCTGGAGAGACATAACTCCTATTCTTTCAGGAACGATTGTTTCGACGACGTAGATGCTTTTCTGTTTTGCTGTTTATTATTTACAAAGTTCTTCATGATGTAATCAAAATTTGCAGAATCATTCAAAATATTTATATATTAAAATGTTTTCGCCGCTAAAAATAACTTACTAAAAATCAAGTTGACTGATGCTATTTTAATTTGTTAACTAGTTTGTGTTATACGAGTGTGTCATGAATAGTATAAGATAATTATTTTATTTTTAAATAATAGAATTAAATAATAGCAGATAGAATAAAGTAACATCGTTCTTAGGTACATGTGTACAGAGTTTTCCAATCTGTGGTACGCGTATGTTTAGGGGTACGCGGCGGACTAGTTAGAGGTATGCAAAATTATTAATGTTTTGTAGAAAACACAAAACATTTAGGATTTAAATAAATGTTATCGAATTTTGTTACTCCAAGTTCGTGCAAAAAGTTTATTATGCGAATTAGAAGGCCTGCTGGTTAGCAGTGATAGAAGAGTACTAAGAACTCATTGTTTACCCTTAAAATGCCCGATTTTTAAAAAATGTTTTTTGAGTTTTATTTCGTGAATAAAACATATGGAAAATAATTAACAAAATCCTATTTTGTATTAAGTATCGTTCACTGCTAAAAAACAGTTTGTTACCCATCAGCAACATTGTGTTGGAGAAAACAATCTCCTTCATAAAATTCTATAATATTAAACACGGACGACTTTTAAGAATTAATATGGACAAGGAATTTTCTTCAAAATTCTAGAATAAAATATGATATTCTCAAGCGTACAAACAAAGCTAGAAAGATGCAGAAGTGAAGAACATCAATTTATTTTATATTTTCTCATCAGCACTCAGGCTGCCATCCATATGTTGCAATTAATTTAATAACATTTTCAGTATGGCCATTGGCATCAACATGCATTAAAGCTTCAGTCTTATTCTCAAGATTTTAGAGGACAGAACTGTGTGTATTGCTTATGGCAACACTGGGCAGTTAAGGGTTAAGCAATAAAATGTTTAGTTAATACCCCTCTTCATTTGAATATAATTTTCTAAAATTCAGCTCCACGAAACAAGATCAAGGATTGCATTGAAACTGTCCTCCATTGAATAGTTAAATATCACGATGAGTAAAGGTTAGCTTTATAAGTTAAGGCAAAATATTTAAATGCTATTTTTATTTGTAAGGACGTCGAACTAATACTATTATAAAAATGGAATAAAATGTAAAAGGAAAAATAAATCCTACAAATGTTAAGTCAATTCGAGTCTTTTGACTCTTAAGTTAACCTGAGCCCTTAACATTTTTAATAAAATCTTAGTGCGAAGGGGTGGTTGGGAAGGGTATGACCGTAGAGAGTACTCATAAATAAAAAATACCAATCTAGGGGTAGCGAAGAAAATAAAGGTTGGAAACCGCTATCCTAGGAAAAGGGGTTCATTCGCCTAGCAACTTGATAAATTTCCAAAAACAATAAGCAAGAACTTTTTAGAGCAAAAGATAAATTTTGCGTGATAAAAAAAAGGAACTGATGAGCGAATTTGGTAGAAATGTCATCTGAAATATGTCATTTCCACCAATAAAATGTAAACAAAGAAGCTAAACACATTACTCTAAGAAGCTTAAAAAAGGACCTACTGTTTAGCAATAGATTCCGAGACTACCACTTTTGGACGATTTTACACCGGAAAGGGGTGTCAGGCAATGAGTCATATGAACACATTTCCGGAGTTCTTTGTTAGATCACGCTCAGTAAAATGTAAACATCACCCTTCCATTCTTCACTTTCCCCCTATTTTGATGAAAATAACTCAGCCAGGCGCATGCGCAAAAGCACGGAGGATTTCCGTTGCTATACAATAGATTTGGACGAACAGATGGAGTTATATTTCCTAAGCGAAATTTTTTTTTTTTGTGAAAAAAGCACTTGATTTAAGAGAGATCTTCATAAGTATTAAGTTCTCAACAAAGAAATTTAGTTAGCGAATTCTAAAAAGCGGTAATTTAAAATAAATTTAATTAAAAACAGTTTTAAAAAACACGCTTTTACTAAAATACTAAACAGAAGAACTTTTAAAAAAATTATTTTCTACTTTTTAATCTTGCGATCTATTATTTCTCATACTCACCACCAGGTGGCGCCACTGGTTCAAAATCAAGATCTAATTAATATCTAACCGATTATTAAGTTCTGCAAATATTAAAATAGTGCATTTTCACCCAGAACACACAACTGTACAAAATTTCTCTCTCTAATACATCAGGAAGTGAATGAAAAATCGATTGCAAAATTCCATCTTCACAAACATGAAAAAGCGAAGTTAAATAGAAGTGTTCAATAACATTTTTTTTCACAGATAGTATAATGTTGAAGATACTGCTGACAATTTTTCAATGGTGAAAATATCTTGTTCCAAGGAAATGCTCTTGGTAAATGATACTTAATAGAGATGACGAAGGAAATTTTAATAAAATAATACGACGTATTTATAGTAAGAATCGCATAAATAAAGATATATCTTTGAATTCTAAAAATCAATAGTCTTGTTCATAAATTTTGGAATTTTACTAACATTTTTGTATTAATTATTTTTCTGTATTTAATTTTTTGGTGCAAGGCAGATTCATGAAACACAACGTTTTCTACGAACCTTACCACCGGGTTACAGGGTGATGTTTACATTATTAGAGTTTAATCAAAAGTTTAACAATGTGATATTTCACACTCACAAACATTTTTTATTTTAACAAATCTTTATAAAGTTTTAGTTCTAAAACATTTTGAAAAGAAATGAAATATATCGAATTCTGGTAGATTGTTCAGGTGAAGGAAATATAGTTATGATGTTAGTAAAATTTACCAATCAGTTTGTACATCAATATTCTCATCTCCGTATTTTAATCCTTAAAAATCTATCAATAAAATAATAAAAAAATATTTATAGTAAGAATCTTTGAACTTATTCTAGAAACCCTATTTTATTTTCCTGACAAATGCGTTCTACTATTTACACTGGATAATGAGCATTTTTTAATAGTAAATTATTTGTGATTCCAATCTACTTATAAAATTGCTATTCCTCTAAAAAATTGAATTTTCTTTTAGACCCTGAAGCAAAGCTTTGTTATATTTTTTACCATATTTTAAATGGATATATCCGTTTAATCAATCAACGTATTGATTTTCAAGAACACTATTTAGATGTTACTGACATAAAAACTAGAAGTGTAAATATTTTTGCAGAAAATATTTGAATTTATTAGTCATTACAATAATTCTTAATCTCAACAATGCCCCAACATTTTTGAGATTAAGAATTTCTTTCCCTGTTGTCAAAGAAAGAAAGTATTGCTATAAATAATTAAGAGATAAAAATAAATAAATACACAAAATTTTTATAGTTTTGTTAGAAAAGGTGTGAATTTTTTCATTTATATAAAATGCCAGTTCAGTCAGATGTAACTGTAATTAACTATCCTAGAAATTTTCACAAATTTCAATAATTCAGCTGAAAGCCCGTTAGAGTTTTATTTTAAATGTGTCTTGATACGTAATTTCTTAAAAATCACCGGAATTTTTATTGCTTCATTCAAATAAAAACGATATTTATAAACAACAATCCATCATTTATATTTTTTATAAGCAAATTTAAGAAATCAGTTTAAAATAATTATTTCTGTTAATTTAATTTTCACGGTTTGAATTGATGGTCTATGGATTATTCTACGTAGTTTCATGCTAAAACGATTAAATTTTCATTCTTTGTAGTCTAATTTTTTAATTTATATAGAAGAATTCTGTCGCATGAAATCTACAAAATGTATATCAATAAATACTGGGTAACAATAAATTCAGCAGTCTCATTTATGGTATTATAAAACATATAGGGGAAGGTGCCGTACATAGGCCATTTTTTTCATTCCAAAAAAAGTTGGTCAAATCAAATCTAAAACCGAGAATTTTAGGTGCTTTAGAAACAACAGCAAATCAGCTCCTTTAATTTTTCCTCCTACTTACTACATAGTAATGTAGAAATCAAAAATAAACTTTCATTTTTGACCAAAGTACATCACTGGATTGTACCTTAGACACCTCTGTGATGTACCTTGGCCTAGGCAATAAAATATGACACTGTCACGCGTGAATTTGGTGCAAAACTAAACTTTTCAACATCATTGCACAATATTCAGGTACATATGATGGTTGAACAATATTACAACTGAAAAATAAAAAGTTGGTTTTCTTAAAAATTAGAAACTTTTGTTCACTCAAAAGCAATTTAAATATTAATGACCAAGATTATTTGGACTGGAAAAAAACTACTAGTCTTAAAAAAATGAAAGTTAAAAAATAAATATATTGTAACTAGGAGGCACAAAAAATGTTTAAGGATTTAAAATAAAACTTGCATCACTCCAAAACATTTACTGAAAAATAAAAGTTCATTTTTTTTTTTAAGATCGCATTGTTCAGTGACAACTCTAGCCATTATTTTAAATTACGTATTTCCATTTTCAGCAACCGTATATCGAATCAACTCTTTTAATTGCTGAAAAAGTAACTTTCTCGTAATTGCCGTGAAATTAAATTTCATTCAAATGTGATGCTGTATAGCTAACTGATTTAGAAGGAAAATAAATTTAATAAAAGTTTTTTAAAAAACACTTTTATTAGTGTACTAAAAAGTAGATTTTATTTTTATTTAAGTTATTTTCAACTTTTTAGTCTCGAATTTATAATTCATAATTATGAACAATGAAATATTTAAATAAATTTTTCTGAAATTCACTACCAGGTGGCACCACAGGTACGAAATCAAAATTTAATTAAATTTATCGATTAAGTGATAATAAAGTCCTGAAAAATAGTTTATTGTCACCGAGAAGACATAAGTTTACAAAATTTAAAAATTCCAATACATTATAACGTGAGAGAAAAATCGGTTACAAAATTTCATTCTAACAAACATGAAAGAAGTAGAGTTAAATAAAAGTGCTTAAAAGTTATCCTGACTTAATGTCTGACACGAGTATCGTGTAGCATGCTATATGTCTAAAGCCACTATCAATTCTTATTGAAATCTTTTCTTTATTAAAAAAATGAGAAAAGAAAGGCTTATAAGAAAGAAAGAAAGAAAGAAAAATAATAAGGGAAAAACCCCCTGCAAAATTTCACTTTCAAAAGCCATATTTATCCTTTTCTAGTTATTCTTGCCAATCCTATTTTAATAAGATAACAGGAGCTCTTTGCTGTTTGTAAAACGTTTTAAATTTCTGCAATAAAATGCGATATTTAGCTGTACTTAAATAATCAGAAAGAAAATTATCTCGATAAAGAAGGAAATTTCTCACGCAACTACATATTGCCAGATGTCTTATTAGAAGATAAATAGCGGAATTTCCGCCAAAGACCTATGAACGATAACTTACTTTTATTTTGTGATGTGAATCTATAAAAATCAGTGCGCAGCAAATTTGTTGTGTGTGAGCAATTTTGTGACCTTTTTATTTGTCTTAGCAGTTATTAGCAGTACACGCACGGTGTTGCCCGTGGAATCAGGACTTCAACAAAATGAAAAACAAACGAAGAAAAAAAAAAAAAAACGCCCACAATGGCATGTAAAAGTTCTGAAATCAAAACAAAAGGCACACATTGATTTTCCCACCTATTTTCCTTCGCGCTAATGACATTTCAACTGGACAAAAACAATACAGAGTACGTTAATCCGAAACAATATTAAAAAATTGCAACGTGAAAATGATTATTATACAACGGGAAAAGATATTTTAACCGTTCTTGTTTTAAATCAGACAGAACCGTTTCCAGTTATAAGCTGAAAAAATGGAAAATAATAGTGTTATTAGAACGTCGGATGCAGCAAATTTGAAAACAAAAATAAAATTTCGATGGCAAAACTGACTATTTTTTTAAAAATTTCTCAAAAGTCAGTAAATTACGTTTGAAGTTCAAAACAAACTTCATTAGAACGAAAATTGTTTACTCTATCCGATAGTGCATTGATTGTTTTTCAAAGATCATTAGAGAAGATACTACAGCCGTAAACGTGCCAAAAATGACCCAAAACATTAAATAAAAAATTTTCTAGATTAAATTTTAAAATTCCGGCTTCGAGGTGCATTGAGTCACTATTAAGACTACCTGTGTGCCAAATTTCAAAGCTGTAAGTGCGATAGATTCGTCTGGATTTCGCACACACACACACAAACATCGCCTTTTACAAGTATAGATAGTCTATATATGATATCGAAAGTTGTACGGTTTGTTTTAAAAATAAGAACGTGTGTGACGAATTTTATGTTTTGCAAAATCAGATTTGAAAAAAAAAATTAATGCACACTTTTAAAGAAAAGTTGCTAAGAAATTTTATTGAAATAAATTTATATAAGTTCCAATAATTTCACAATCGTGACACAATGGATATTTATATAACATAAACCCTTTTTCAGTATCCAAACTATTATTAATGTTTAATAAATTTAGTAAAAACAATGTTTGAAAGTTTTAGTCAGTGGTTAAAACATTATTATTATCAGAGTACTAAAGAGTGAAATTTTTTGTTTTAATTATTCTTTATATATATTTTAGTTTTTAAATAATAATTCATTATTATAAATACTACGAAGTCTTGAAAAGTATTTCTCGAATTCACTACCAGGCGTCGCTACTCATATGGATTAAAATTTAATTAAATGCATCTATTAACCAATAATTAAGTTTTCAAAATGTTATAATAGTGCATTGTCATCTAGAACACACAAGTGTACAAAATTGTAAAATTCTGGCATAATAAGATGCGAGAGAAAATTCCATCTTTACAAAAATGAAACAACTGAAGTTAAAGATATGTAAAAAACAACACGTAATACCAAAAATTATTATTGTTCTAATGCTTCCTATAATACCAAAATTTCTTTATGTTTCCTGTAACAGGTAGTTTTTAACGTTGATCACCTATTGCAGGAAACATTAAAGGCCGAAATTTTAAGGGCGGTGTCAAATACGTTCTCTTATAAAGCCAAAACAAGACTAGTTCAAATATGAATTTAAAAAAAAATTAGCGTAATAAAGTCTGCTAACTTTTTAATTATTTTTAAGACAGCGAGCATTTTATAGATCCTCTGTCTGATTAAAAACGCTACACCGAAAGCTCGAATCATTTCACTGCAACGTGGTTGAAGTTAAGTTGCTATCACACGGAGAGCTATCGTGTGCTGTTATCTTGAACATGAGCACAATGCCACTCAGCAGAAAAGTTTGTAGCACGTGACGCATTGAGACAACCTGTCAGACAGGATTTCGGTATCGTGGAAGGCGAACTACGTCACCGTCAAAGTCACACCCGATTGGATTGAATTTTCGCTGCTGACGATTTTTTGTCAGCATCGTGTACATTTTTTCAAGCCGGTTGAATACAGTCCACGATTTTCGTCATCTCGTCTGACTGGTCACGTGTTACAAACTTTTTTGCTGAGTGGCATTGAGCTCACGCTCAAGATAACAGCCCACGATAGCTCTTCGTGTGATAGCAGCTTTACAGAGTTCCGCCTTGTGAGAAAAAAATCACTTGCACCTCCACTTCATAATTTGGATAAGGGAATTTAAAATTTAGAAGTTGACATAATCGATAAAAGAAGTTGGAAAAATTTAGAAAAGAGAGGAAAAGGCTCTCTGACAGTTTTTAAATGCAATGGGAAATAGAAGGAAAGAAACAAAGTTATGAGTTGATAGGTTATCAACGCACAGCTTGCTGAATAGTTGCATTGTTCATAAACAAAAAACCAGCGAGTTATCTTTCTTATCAAAGATTTGTTATCCCTAAATAGTATAAGCTTACAGATTTAAATTAATTAGAAACAAAGAAAATGTGGTTTTTCAAAAGAACAAAGCCAGATTTTATAACCCATTCAACGTGTGCAATTATGTATTTTTCCAAGTAACCACCTCCTACTTGCAATTGTTGTGGTGTAGTTAAACAGGGTGGTGACAGAACCTGGAAATAGGGATTATCAGGGAAAAGTCAGGGAATTTTATCGATCTGGGAAAATCAGGGAAATTCGTAAAAATATCTAAAAATCAGGGAAAAATGATAGTTACTTGAGTTATTATCTATAAATTAGTATCTTATGTCTAGCATTATTTCTAATAATAAATAGAATTTAAAAGAAAAACTTATATTCATTTATAAAAGCGTAAGTTTTTGATTAGAACAATTAATTTCTTATGATTTGTTAAAGAATAAAGATTTGAAGTAATATTTCGGCAGTTTCTCTTGTTTAAATCTTTGCTAAAATATATACTATTAGGTACGTATAATTATACTATTTTTATATTTATGCTGCAATATGTTATTCTGGTACTCATTTAAAGAGCACTAATTAGCTATTGAACTGTTTTAAAGTTTTGAGCAAAGATCATAATAATCTTTACTGTTAATATGATTAAACTTGTATTGCAAAGAGTAGTTTTAATGTTTCTTAGAATTCTTATGCAGTTTTAGAAGTAAAGTATTTTGTTAAAATTTCCAGTATTTTTTACAGTTATTATATTATTTTATTACAATTATTATATTAATTATTACATTAATATTATTATTTATTATTATATTAATTATTTACAATTATTATATTATTTTATTTTTATAAATGTAATATACTGTTTTAATAGATTTTTTTAGGATGTTCATTCCATTTTTTAAAAATTAAATTTCATAAAAAATATTTTTTTCATATTAAATAACTGGTAAAAGTGCTTTTAATAATATATATCGTGCACATACAGTGATTCTGAGTAGGGAGAAAGCCAGGAAACTAATATAATTAGTAGCCTTAAATCAGGGAAATGTTGTAAGTTAAGTCAGGGAAAGACAGAGAAATTTTTTTTCACAGTTTCTGTAGCCACCCTTTTTAACTGTCCGACATATTTTAGTTGAATGTTTTGCACTTGATGCATTATGCTAAGCATTTTGTTTCGTCGTTTGTGGTCTTTCGTTTTAATTGGAAGGAGGTCGATTTTTTATTGTTTTACTGCTTGCACTCGAGAAGCGACTCTCAGTCACCATTACGGTGACTAGACGGTGCACCATTTTGACGTTTCTTGTTTCGATGTTTAGAAAATACCTACAAAGTTGTAACAAGTTGTAGAATAATTTTTCAGGAAAAATGAATTTACACAAACATATATTTTACGTTCCAAAGCAATAATATGAGCTCTTGTAAATCAGTGAATAATTATGTATCTAATTACTTTTCCGAGTGCAAAGGGTTAACAGAGTCTGATATTTTGCACTATTAACCCTTTAACCGGTTTGTCCGTACGTGGTACGGGCTTCCCAAAAGTTGGCCGGTTTGCGCGCAGGTCGGCGTACAGGCGTCGATATTTTCTCCTCTCCTTTTTCCGGTTTCCCCTGAATTTTTAATCTGCTTAACACTATAAAAATTTCTCAACAGATGGCGTAGCTTGTCCGTGTCACTGAAATACTTTCCATCTGGGTCTCTCGTTGAAGGTTTTTTTTTAACCGCCGAATAACAGAAGCGTTAATTTATGCAGAAAAAAAAAAGACTTTTTGTGAACGCTTCTAGTAAAATAATTTACCGGTTGACAGGTTAATAATGTTTTGATATTGTATAAGGTGTATATATTTTAATACGGTCATTTAATCTTTTTAATTTTATGTTGCAGTTGGTTTGCAATCTTTATTTCATATATTTTATGAACAGTTTTAAGATATAGATTTATAAAACTCACCTGGCTTCAGCACAGTTGATCCACGATTTGCGCCTGATAAAGTCGCGTATCCCTACTATCATTATTTTCATTGAATGTAAAATTAATATTTAGAAGTTATAAGAGGATTGAGAATTAACTTGTTTGTTTTGAACTCAGTTAGTTGTCACTAGACTAGGCTTAGTTTAATTTAGTTATAGTAACGTCCCGTTTTGAAGCAACACGAGGGCTATTTTGGGACAGACCTCGTAATTTTGAACCGCTGTCAGATAAAGAGGGCGACACCTGAGCTGTCATCCCCTTCCCAAACTTCCGCACAACAGCGGGAGGACGTTTGACCCCCTACGTATGGTTTAAGGCAGCGGTTCCCAACCTTTTTCGTTTTGAGGACCACCTGTTGTGTAAAAAATATTTTGAGGCCCACTAACTAAATATACAGGCAAAACTCACACACGCACATATCTATATCTGCGTGTAAGAAAAAACAATGACAAAAATAAGATAAAACGAAAAAATTGGAAAAGATTAAATAATGGAAAGAATATTATGGTAAACCGCTCATCAGGAGGGAGGGGGGCTTCCCACTGATATTCATAGTGCTTTTTTCTGCTAATAGCTAACGAATAAACGTTAAAATAAGCCGTTGTGGCGGGCCCCCCAAAGGCACCGACCACATAGCAATAAAAGACATTTCTAGACTGAAAAGGAGGCATAAAATTTTCAAAGTTTTATATTTGTTTTCTTTTATATTATATAAGATTAAAAATATATTGTTTATAAAGCAAAAAATGACTGAGACTCTTGAAGCTCCCCTGACTTGATTAGAGTACCGCGGCCCACTAATAAGCTATCCGAAGCCCACAAGTGGGACGAGGCCCATGGGTTGGGAACCACTGATTTAAGGTACAACAGGCCTAGACTATAGGAACCTCACTCTCTACATTTCTACACTTGGCAACAATGTTGTGAGTATTAGGTTTAAACACTGCAAATCTTTGGTGGGATCGGATTTCGAAACCATGGGATACTCTACCAGGCCATTGTGGGTATCTTTGAAATTAAGAATTTTATGCTTTGATCAGATCTTCGAATTCAGTTATACAATTGTAAAACTTATTTAATGCAATTTATTTTTCAAAAAAATTTCAACGCATTAAACAAGTCCTTTATAGTTATGGCATTCAAAAAAATCTGTGTCTGACTTTCGATTAAAAGAAAATTTACAATAAGCTTGATTTTTCAGTTTCGGTTAAGCAGGTTCTACAGAAATCTTAAACAGAATATTAAAAACCATCTAATATCTTGTAAGCAATTAACTTATTTTTACCAAAGACTTATTAAATAGATAAATGTGCCAACAGATGTAGCAAAAGATTTCTTATATTTTATGAACAGCTCTTAGATTCTAAATGTGGCAACGTCGAAACATGTATTCATTTGAAAATCACTCTTTAATCATTTTCAACTTGTTACAATAAAATTAAAACGGCGAAATGAATTTTCAGTTTTATAAGTAACATAAATATTCAGTTTTCTTTTATCTTTGCAGAAGTTGTAGTTATTTCTCAAGATGAACAGGTTCAAAATAGTCAAAGGGCAATCACTTTTGGAACTTCAAACGTACTATCTTAATCCCTTAACAGGTCAAATTTTTCACCAGAAGCGTTCGCAGAAAACGGCATTTTTTGCAGCGTAAATCATCACTTCTGTTCTTCGGCGGTTAAAAATCCCTTCAACAAAATATAAGGATGGAAAACATTTAAGTGACATGAAAGAACTAAACCATCTGTTAAAAAATATTGATAGTGTTGTTACGAAAATCTAGAAAAGAAAAGGCAAACCGGGAAAGGAAATTTAGAAAATACCGTTGCCGGTACACCTTACGGGCAAACCGGTTAAAGTGTTAATACAATCAAACACAGAGGCTTAAGAGTGATTGTCAAAAGTATCAACTTTCAAGTTGCCCTTTTCTAATATATTTTATCCTAGCAACTTACTAATATTGCTACAATTTTTTACACTGTGTAATGCATTGTGATCTTGTATTTCTCTATTTGTTGCCGAAGCAGTTTCTTAGATGCCATTCACTTTCTACCCAAAACAAGCTAGATTTTTCGATACGAAAAGTGCTTTTGTGGGAAAACAGTTCGTAGGATTCTACACACTGTCAAATAGTGTGAGCTTTGAAAAAATCAACGTAAATTGTGGCCTCCTGGCTGGACAGATATGAAACTCAAAATTTTACTGAAATTGCACCTTGCCAGGAACTCTGTCACTCAGATTGTAAAGAAAATCTTGACGAAGGAACTAGATGATACCTCAACAACTTTTTATTTAACATTTCCCCTTCTTACTTTATTATTTTCTAATTTATTATTTAACTCTATCGATACGGGAACGTCCCATTCGTCCCTTCAAGCAAAATACGGCAGAACCTCCGAATATCACTGTAAAGTTTTCACCCCCTTTTGTTAAGTGTGATTGATTTCACACCGCTGCGCGCGCTTTCTTCGTTAGAGTGGCTCTCCCAGAAGGGTTTGGGGAACAGGGGAGGGGTTCTTAGAATTCGGAGAGCGCCAGCTGTCATTACGGTTTTTGAGAGGGGAAGTGAACTTCCCTTATATTTGAAAGAGAAACTCGGGCTTTCCCGTATTTTGAGGTCTCTCTATTCTAATGGTCCTAGAATCAGAGGTTTAATTTCTTTTTACTTTATTTAATTTCGCTTTATTTTTTTATTTACTTATTTATTTTGTCATTGTATTGTACATTTTCTTTTTACACTTAAGTTTTTTTTGGCTTGTTTTGTCTAAATTCTCTTCTTGAGAAAACCTGTGGAATTGATGATCCTTTGGCAGTTGGGTTGGTCAGAGTAGATCTTTAGTTTCACTGTATGCCACTTTTTTCAGTTTGACACTTCAAGTTCCACATACCTTGATATAAAAGAGCCATCTCTTGGTCTTCGGTTTTTGTACCTTTGGATATCTGTGGTTTATTATGGGGCCTTCTTACTAGATTGGTTGCTTCTCAGTTTAACACTCCAAGGACCTTGATAGAAAAGAGCCAACTGTTGATCCTCGGTTTTTGTCCTTCTGGATGTCTGTGGTTTATTATGGGGCCTTCTTGATAGATGGGTTGCTTCTCAGTTTAACACTCCAAGGACCTTGATGTAAAAGAGCCAACTGTTGGTCCTCGGTTTTTGCTCCTTGGGATGTCTGTAGTTTATTATGGGGGACTTCTTGCAAGATGGGTTGCTTCATGACAGCTCATCTGCTTCCCGCATAGCTTTGGCTTGTTTTGGGTAAACAGGATTTAAATCCTGTCTACCCAAAACAAGTTGGCACGTAACTATCAGAGATATCACTATTTGACTTTCTGCGTGTTTCAAGCGAAAAACGGACAATCATTGCATTTTTGAGAAAAAGTGTTTATATACTTCAACTAATTTTCACTAAGCAGAAAACCTTCTTTAACTGATTATTATTGACAGAAAAGATTTTACGGATTACTTCGAAAAGTCTGGTGTTTTTGATATAATCCTGTTTAGTATAAAAAGAAATTATCGGTAATACTGTATGTATGCTAAAAAGTAGGGAACTAAAACATATGGATAGTATACAAAATTATGTAGAGTCGAGGAAAAAATCGTTGTCTGAATTTTTCTCATTTTATGCATTTTTTCCTTTGGAAGCAACAATTCAATAAGGATCTGGATATGTATACATTGACAACTATATTTAAAGATCAAACATTTTTTTTTGTTATCAAAAGCCGTTTCGTTTTTATTTTCTCAATGTTAAAGATTATTAAAATCTGGAAATGTGTACATTGACAAATATATTTAAAGATAAAACGACTTTTTTTAGCTATCAAAAGCCGTTTCGCTTTTATTTTCTTAGTGTTAAAGATTATCAAATAAAAAAAATAAATTAAACATTGAAATGTTGTTGCAACAGTAACTGTTTGGACGAGGCAATGCGTCACAGGAACATTTTCAAATAGAAAGGAAGTTCCTTTTCCAGAATAGATTTAAATGCTGCATGCAATATTCAATAAACGGAAAGTTCATTATCTTCCAATTCTTCAGATGTTGCTTAGCAACACAAAGCCAACGACCAGATCGACGTCTAATAAATGCAGACACGTATCATCATTATAATATCAAGAATATTTTGTATTACAGGAAGAAGAAGGTTTCACTGATGTAGCCGAAAGAGATAATCAACTTCTGGATATTTTTATATTCAAAATCAATTGAGGTAAAACAAAGTGTTCAAAAGTTGGTTTTTTTAAGGTTAGGTCCGAGATCGTTGTATAAAGAACTTTGTTTAAAGAATATTTTTATACTGCTGTTTTAATATTGAGTAACTAGAATGGTTTCATCTTTGCTTACTTTCATTGAAAGGGACATCAGTTTTAATTCGCTATGCTAGAGGTTCCCAACACGAAGAACCAGTCGGGGGTACGCGAAATCAAAGTTGTTAATGGCGGACACCAGAACACATAATAGTTTAGAAAAAGTTACAGAATTTTGTTTTTCCAAGTGAATACTTGCTGTTTAACAACCATACCACTTGAGTACTTGATTATTACGTAGCATAATTTTCAGCTACCCTAAATTATTACAATACTGGTTTCATTTGCTTTGGCGTTGAACTAACACTATTTTAAAAATGGAAAAATGTAAAATGAAAAATAAGTTCTGCAAATGTTATTAGTTCGAGTGATTTCACTCTTAAGCTAATCTAAGCCCTTAACATTATTGACAAAACTTATTTGCATAGATGAGGGTTGGAGGGTTGAGTTGGATATGAAAGTAGGGGGAACGCGGAAACAAAAATAATAATCAAGGGGTACGCGAAGGAAAAAAGTTAGGGAATCCCTGCGCTATGCATTAATCTGTGTAGATGCAATTAATCTGTATAGATGCAATTAATCTGTATAGATGCAATTAATCTGTATATACACCCAAGTTCTTCCATCCTGACCGTGTAAGCTTCTTAGTAATTTTCTTGTTGGAGTACATGAAAAACTACCAAGAATTATACCTATGTCACCCAGAAAAAAAGAAATGCGTCGACACAAGAAATATTTTCGAACTTTAATGTCAATGCGAACAATGACAACTGCATATAATAGTGGTATGATTTCTCAGAAATACTCTTAGAGTGGCTACAGTGTACTGTCCTACCGCCGGGAGAAAAACCCTGAACAGGGTTTCTTCACGTAGACGAGTCGAAGAAAGGAGGGAAACAGGTATAAAATCAGCTGCAGCATTTGGCGAACTAAGCGCTCTTCGTTAGGCGAGAATTCGTTTTCGACCGAAGTACAAAGCGAAATAAGACTTCCACCGGTTTTATCTGCGCCAAACGAAATGAAGCCCTATTCTTCACCCCCCAAATGCAGTGGAATATCCCGTTTCCATAACGACCGCCACCGAGATGTCTAGTGTCTAGGGTTTTTCTCGTGGCGATAAGACAGTATATGTTTGTCAGTATGCTTGCTGTAAAGCAAGTTGATGATGACTGCATAATTATCAGCTGTGTAAATCCATAAATGTGATTGTGCCATGGCGAAGAGTAACGTACTCTGTCGTAATTGGCGTTTTATGCATTAATTCATTCTGGTGTCGAATAACCAGAAGATGGAAACTCGAAGATGCCAGATCTTCTTATAGAGACAGATTTTGTTGCTCTTCTTTAAGGTGTTTCCAAATTTTAGGATCTGCTCTTTCGATCATATAGAGTCACCTATTCTACACTGTAAAAAATTTCTTCGCAAAAATTACGGGCAGTGACCGGCAGCCCAGGGTCCGTCCATTGCCCGTTAAAATACATTTTGCCCGTAAAACATTCTGACCGTGATTGATATATGCTACATATGCCGAAACATATAATATGCTCGCTGGCCATTCAATGAATATTTATGTATTAACGAAACATGACATGCAGTTATCGATGTTCATATTTTCAGACCAGTTTGAAAGTTATTATTTTCCCCAATAACTATTTTCTGATATGTCATACTTTTTCTGTCGCATTTTTCACTGAGGGGCTTCAATCCATTATGGATGAATTTAAATCTTAATTTTAAAAATTAAGTGATATATGTTAAATTATTTCTAAACGAAACTCAACAATTTAATTCTCACATCTGACCCATTCAAATCAGCTGTTATTAAATCCTTTCTGTCAAAATATAAATCAAACCCAAACTACTAAATGGAGATAAAAATCGGTAAAGAAGTTTTAAACTCATGAATCATCCGAAAGGTTTTCAAATTATTACTATGTTAAGTTCCGCGTACCTTTCTTTCGGTATTGGCGTTATTTGAGAGAAAGATTTCATAATTGTTGGCGGGACGAATTCTTTATTTTAAATTTAAGTTAAATTAGGGCGGTATTTTTGAAGGAGTGACAATAAAATCCTATCAAAATACTCGTACCTCCATATCTGAGCTTGTTTCTCATTTATACGTGAATATGCAACTCAAAAGCATTAACTGGGTATATATGAAAGAGCAGCCAAGACGCACAAAACTGACATTCAGGAGAAAACGGAGAACATAGTTATCTATAACGCAGACATGCAGGAGTATATAATTAAATCAATATGATCAATTATTGTCTTTTGCTTCATTATGACATTAAATTTGTACAAGAAAGATGAATATGGTGTGTTTGATTATTCTGTAACTATTACACTGCATGTCCTAGATAGCATGTACACTTGCAGCAAGTATGATTTTTCTTGATATTAGCTTGTCATGACAAACTTGACGCGACAACTTTGCAACGAACTTCCTGCAAATTAACAAAGCATAATGGATCACCCTCCTTGCAATGCAAGTTTGCTGTAAAGTTGACACGGCACATTTACACACCACGACCTGGATACAATTGTATATATCTGGTTTTGATCTTCCTCTTTGTTTTAAAAAAACATCCGATTTTTAATAGCATCTCCTAGACCGTCCTTCTTTTTATTAATTCAATGATAATTTGAAAAAAACTAACTAGGTCTTTTTATAAAAATTTACTTTTGAAAAATTCTCCATCTTTTCACTAAATATAGAACTCGCACTATAAAGAAAACTATATATCGCTTTTTTCTTAATGTTGAAATCTTAACGTTCATAAACAAAATTAAACCTAAAAAAACACTCAATGTTTGTTGAAAAATAATTAACTTTGTGCCCCATATTTTTAAAAGTAATTAGTTTCGAACCCTAATTTCATAATTTATTCCATTAGCAAAATGTAGTTATTAGTGAAAATCGCTCTCCCTTTGACTTCAAATCATATTCTCAACTCAAAATTTAAAAAATTAATGAAATCAAGAAGACAGTTTTTTAAAAAACGTGTAGATACACGGTGTATTAGCGCAATCTGTCTTCCGCAATCGAGGTCCAGCTGGCTGAGTGGCTAAGGCGACAGGTTTAGGAAGCGGGTTGTTGGGGATTCGAATCTGAGGTTTGTCTGCGTAATCTGTTTCTACTATAGTTTGCAATGAGTTTGACGCAACAAGCTTGCTGCAAGTTCGACGCGGTGACTTCGTCGTTTGCAATAACTTGTTTCAAGCTTGCAAACATGCACACTTGCCGTGTCAAACTTGCTGTAAGCTTACAGATTTGCAGAGCAAGATTGCTGCAACTTTTCTGCAAACTAAAATTGCTATCTGGGGTATTAATTATGAAATGCTGAACAGCAGGAATCCAAATGTGACAAGTTGAGAATATTAATTAAATAGTAAATTAAAATTGACAACAGTTTTCTCTCCTTTCAGGAATTTTAATCATGATTCAATTTCGTGTCCTTGCTACAGACCTCTTGCAGAACACCAACATAACCATATGGGACAATTCCACTGAGACAGAGATCGTCAAACTGGTGAACTACAACAAGCAGGCTTTCTTCCTCATTGGAATGGCTTTCCTGGGAGGATTGGCGCTTGGATTCCTCATCCACTCTATTTACGTGTGTATCATCAAGAGAGTTCTTATAGAACTGGGTGATGACTTGTCTCTGAGCGACGGAGTCGTTAATTTATCTTTCATTGGTGATGATAGACCACCTGCTAATGATCATCCACCGGATTACGCTTCAGTGATGTCTGGTGACATACCGCGCGAGAATCAAGGACTGTTTGGTTTTCTGAAGAGAATCTTTAAAAGGAGGTCTTCCACTGATTCGGAAAACAGCATTGTGGAAGAAGAGCCTCCACCAAGTTATTCATCAGTGATTGAACATTTAGAAAGAGATCTTAATAACAGATAATAGAATAAAATCTAACTTTTAAATAGAGTAGAGGCTTGCATGAGGTATTGGCATGCAGCTTGTCTGAATTGTCTGTGACTTTCTGTGGAAGATGGCTGCACGATTCGACCAACTTGAAGTTTTTTGCAGAAATTTTCTATCAAAAGCTGATTCTGGTTTATAACTTTAGTTTGTTGGACAGATTCTCCACGGAAAAAAGACTATTTATTTATGTTCAGGGAAATATCCTGTGAAGCGTGTTTTTTCAACGCTTGTAAAAAAGTCAACTCATTAAAATTGTATTTATTCATATAAAGTCGTCATTTCTCAGCGATATTTTCTACATTTTTAACTTTCGAAAATTTTTATAGATATCACTGATCAAGACATTTGACTGTTCTGCATATACAGTGACGAGCCAAAGCATTATGACCATCCCCACATTTTTCAATGAACTCGCCTGAATGACGTGGAGGGCACGTGGTTAAGTGAGAATGGTATTTAACTGCTGCTGGAGAAGGTAAGTAATCATTCTTGCACTTACTTTTGCGAGTGATGGGAAAGGCTGCTAATCTAAGCGAATTTGATAGAGGACAGATCGCAATGGCACGAAGACTCGGAACGAGCATCACCGAAACTGCACGACTGGTAGGTTGTTCACAATCTGCCGTTGTTAATATTCATGCAAAGTGGATAAATGACGGTGACACCAGCAGTATACGCCAAGGTGTTGGTCGTCCATACGTCATCAAAGAAAAATGACGTCGGAGACTGTCCCGCTTGGCAAAGCAAAATCGGGACCAGACAGTGGCTCAGCTGACAACCCAATACAATGCAGGTCCAAGCGCAAGTGTTTCGGAACACACATTTCAGCGGACACTGTTGGATATGGGACTGTGCAGAAGACTTCCCACTCGTGTGCCTCTGTTGATCAAGCGTCATCGTCAACTACGACTACAGTGGGCCCGGGAACATCGAGACTGGACCATGGACGAGTGGAAGAGAGTTGCCTGGCCGGATGAATCCCGATTTCTCATTCATCACGTCGATGGTCGTGTCAGAGTACGCCGTCTGCTAGGCGAACAGTTGCTCCCCTCTTGTACAGCAGGCCATACACAGGCTGGTGGCGGCGGCATTACCCTAATAGCACAAGACACTGTACAATATTGTTACGATATCTTCACGATATTGTACGGCATTCAGAATACCGGACAACGTCGTAGAGATATCGCACAATATCTTGTGCTAATAGGGTATGCTTTGGAGGACGTTCTCATGGGCGGCTCTGGGACCCGTAGTTGTGGTAGAACAGACCATGAAAGCTGCGAACTATCAGAACATCATTGCGGATCAGTTGCACCCTTACATGATGCTTGTCTTCCCAACTGGAAATGGAATTTTCCAGCAGGACAACGCCCCATGTCACAATGCTCGGATTGTGTTGGAGTGGTTCGAGAGCATACTGATGAATTCCACTTAATATCCTGGCCACCTAACTTGCCGGATCTTAATCCGACGGAGCACATTTGGGATGTCATGGAGCAGCAGCTCAGAGCTCAAACACCACCATGTAAGAATATCTCGACTTTGCGTGACCGCTGCTTAAACATTTGGTACAACCTGTCTCCAGTCATGTACCAAAAACTTGTGGCATCTATGCCCAGGCGAGTTGTAGCTGTTTTGAAGGCCAAAGGAGGCGCAGCGTGTTATTGAGTAGGTGGTCATAATGTTTTGGCTCTTCAGTGTATTTTGTACCATTCCAGTAAACTGAGTTTATCAAAACATTTACAAGAATCGCCACACTGAAATAATTTAGCAATCACAATATAATTTGTTTTAATGAAAAGGACTTTTTAATAGAGAATTTTAAAATAATACCTTATGTTTTCAGAACGAAACCTTTTTATTTCTTTGAAACAGAATGCCGTACGATGCTACTCTGAAGATCCAAAGAGGAAAATAGAATGCCGAACGTTGCTACTCTGAAGATCCAAAGAGAAAAACAGAATTCAGAACGATTTTACTCTGAAGATCCAAAGAGGAAAACAGAATGCCGAAAGATGCTACTCTGAAGATCCAAAGAGAAAAACGGAATGCCGAACGATGTTACTCTGAAGATTAAAAGAGGAAAATAATGTGAAGAAATTAATGATTTTGCATAATATAACTTTTTCTGTTTCATTATCAGAAAGCTGTGTTACAACATTCAGAAAATTTTTTAATTTATTGACTTTAATTTTAAATTTGTACAGTGTAATATTGATTAAGACCAAAACATTACTTGAAGTTGTATTGCAGAATTGTATTTCCAAAGAAAATACAAAGGCAAAAATACAACAAAGGAAATGGCTTTTAACTTTACGAGTAGTAACTACACAATGCCCAATGGAAACTTGAAGTGGAAATGGAAAATTGGGCTGGTTTTATTCTCATGTTGATTCCATTAAAATGTTGCAATTCAATCTTAATCCTTAAAAGCCCGATTTCTTAAAAATTGATTTAAAAATGATTTTTTTTCTTTTATTTCTTGAATAAAACTTGGAAAAATACTTTAAAAATCCTATTTTGTTTTAAGTATGGTTTATGGCTAAAAAACAATTTGTTACCAACTGAGAACACTGGGCCTTATATCATAAGAAATTTCCTTGATAAAATTCTATAATGTCAAACACAGATGAATTTTAATAAATAATAATACGGAAAAGGAATTTCCTTCAACATTGTGGAATAAAATATGGTATTCTCAAGCGTACAAATTGAGCTAAAAAGATGCATCCTCAAGTAAAAAACATCAGTTTATTTATATTTTTTTTTATTAGCACTTAGGTGCCATCTATATGTTGTAAATTGATTTAATAAAATTTTCAATACATATCCTATTGGCAACAACAGGCATTGCAGCTTCAGTCTTATTCTCAAGATTTTAGAAAACAAAATTTGCAAAAACAATTTGCAACAAGATTTAGAAAACAAAAATGTTGCTTAAAAGCAGCACTGGGTCTTTAAGGGTTAAATGAATTATTTTCTTTTTTCAGAAATCAGAATGTGAGATAAAGTTTTGATACTGTGATGGGAATTGTAAAATGGGAATGGAATGTGAATGTGATGGGAATTTCGAAAATTAAAGTATTGTAAATTTCATTTAATTGTTCCATCCAAAATGAACAAGTTCTATTGTCTTTGCCAAAGTTCTATTTCCTTTACTTTGCTTTTATTTAAATTAACACAAGCTAATTCAGTGTAAAATATATGCCGACTTTTAACCTACCATTTTATTAACAGAAAGAGTATAAATTCATGTCGCAAAAATGCTATAAAATTAGTTTATTAATATAGGGTGGTGAAGACTTGAATATTAAGGAGACATTTCATTTGAAAAGTCACCACTTTAATATTTTATTTTGGTTTGTAGGGTTTTAATGAAAGAATGTTTGAGGATTCTGCTAAGAGATGAGTTAATTAATTTCAATCGATTTTTTATGCCGTCTAAGGATTTTGACTTGTGGTTTTTCTAACTTTATCATTGACTGAGAAATGCATTAATATGGATATGGTGGTTTGGAATTTCTGACTGTTTACGTTGCGAATTCCCAGGGCAAAGGAAAATTGACAATATATTTAAATGCCGTATCTTGAAAGTAGCGAGAAACAAATAGACTATGAGATATTTTTTTAGAATTCTACACGAATAAGGATGGATGTGAATATGATTCAAAATTTATTTGAACTTTGTATTATTTCATATCATGAGTAGGAATGTACTTAGAAATTGAGATTCTTTCATCAAAATTTTATTTAGCGATAAAAGTAGACGTTAAAGAAATTTTGGAGATCTTCTATTCTCATTGTCTAAATCTACATAAATTAATGTCTATAAACGAAGAAAAAAAATTATTTATATCTCATATACTAATTCATCAAAAACCCAGAAAAGAGTTAAGTACAAAGTTATTGAAGAAACACTTTAGTCAAAGCATTAGTTGAGTCTTTTTTTAGGTGAATGTAAGAATATTTAATTACTATTCTTTTCTTAAATCAGTGGTAAGGCACATTTATCTTTTTTAATATCTTCTCCGAACTGTTTATAGTTATAAAATACTATCGTTATCAATTTATCTTCAATGGGAATTGTAATTTAAAAGTAACGCTAAAAGAAACTATGAAGAAATTCAGAATAATGATTCATCTTTGAGTTTTGATCTTTCTAAAATTAGCAAACTGATTCATCTTTGAATTTTGATCGTTCTAAAAACTATTACACTGATTCATCATTGAATTATGACCCTCCTAAAATTAGAATTATCTTTCTAATTTGAAATACTTTCTAAAACTATATCTTATCTTTTTCTGCAAGGTATCAATTGCATATGGTTACCCAATTTACGCGAATAGAGGATAATGACTCGAGATCTAGAAATTCATATGATATTTATTGATGAATGTTTTATTGTTATCAATCTAATAAATGTCATGTGAGACTAGAGGATTCAAATCTATAAAGATTAGATAAATTATCAAAATGTAGCAATGCCATCTTCGTATCAAAGGATGTGATATGTCGTCCATATATGCGGATATATCTCTGAAGATTCAGGATAGGAAAACCCAGATAAAAATCCAAGGATGGTGACTACTTTAAGGTTATGAAGATCAACGATGTGTTTATATATTTTTTTTGTAGGAATTGTTCTTCGCTTTTCATTTGTTCTTTACATGAATAAATGAGTTTATGAAACTAATTTTCACTTTACATAGGGTAGGTGAATAAGACAGTTATTGATACCCTTAAGGCAATATTTAAACTATCAGTTCATGAAAAAAACGGTAAAAGAAATAGTTCAATCAAGTTGCGATTCATTGCAACTTTTTCTTAATTACTTTACTTTAAGCTGAGTAAAGGTTTGCATAAAAAATTATCCCTCGAAGGTATTTTGCAGTATATTGAGAATAAAGCAGAATAGGTTATTGATACCCTATGGATGAGTAATTGACATCACAGTTACTGCCACCCCTTCATTTTTATTTAGTTTACTTTTACTGCTGCAATGTTAATGGACTCATGCAACGAAAACTAGGGTAAAGCATATTTTAACGTAGGACTACGTTCCTGCTATTGGGGTCTCAGGAAGGAAATTGATTCACATGCCAGAACGCCACAAAACTTGGTATGGAAGATCCTCTATATCTCGGTAACTACATATGTTAAAAACATAACTAATGTTTTGTTTTAGAGATAACGGCTAACAAACGAAGTTACAAAAAAAAAAATTGAAATTCGGAATTGTAGTTCAGCGACTACCGAGTCGCAAAGTTGGGCAAAAATACGCATGAATTGGTGACGCGATCTCTATATCTCGGTAACTACATGTGTTAAAAACATAAATAATGTCTTATTTTAGAGATAAGGGGTAACAAAAGAAGTTACAAAAAATTTGAAAATGGAAAAAGAATCACGCGAGTAAAGTAGTCGTACGCCTTTAACATCAGCGACTGTTTGAAAAAGACAGCCTCCTGTCATTTTTTTAAAAAGAAAATTAAAGATAAAGTTGTCTATAACTGTCCTGTTTACCTTATATGAAAGCAAGCATTTTATTTTCAATTATAGCAACTCTTATACTATAAATTTAAATAAGTTTTTAATAATTGATAGTAAAATGCTTAGGTTTTATTTGCAAGTTTAATTCAATGAGAAGATAGTCAGCAAACATTGAATTATTATCAAAATTCAATTGGATATTTTAGCGTTTCAGGGATATAGCTAAATACACATTGAAGATATTAGTAGGAAAATGTTTAAAAGTACTGTTATGCCTGTTATTCATAATAACGGTTAAATACGTTAATTTGAACAGCAGATGATATTAAAATCAAAGATTTAATTTTTTAAAAAGTATCTTTATTACCTGGAAATAAGAGGCGCAAACTATTCCTACAAAATATCTTTAAGGGTACGAAAGCCGCATTGTTTGCATACTTTACAGGGTGGTAATAAATTATTGAACACATTACAAAAATTAATAATAAAAAAACCTAATAATATTAAAAACTGCGTTTTTTTAAAAAATAAGAGGGCAACTAATAAAGTTTTTTTCCAGAGAGATTGCATACCATTACGGTGTTCTAAATTTGCTACAGCGAGAGATTTCCATACGCAATGGCTACCGATCGGCAGAAGCCGATGCGTGTTTTTCTGGATTTCCTTTTTAGTTTTTCTTGAATATCTCGAAAACTATTCAGTTTTCGAATTACAAATTATTTAACAAATTAAAGAGCGTAAAATTCCCTACAAATGTATGCTTCTATTTTTCTTCTAGCTTTAATAGTTTCGCAGATAATGACTCTCAAAATGGGAGATCTCCAATAATTTACGACCATCTAGACTACCGGTAACGGAGCGTTTACTATTTGAAAAAAAGTAAAGAAAAACGTTTTAAAATGCGCTCTCATTTTTAAACTGCAAAGATTAAAGAATAAATGAAATTTCAAGCCAGTAGATGAAAAATTAAATACAGTTATCCCATGTCCGGCATCCGGACAATACCGGATATTTCAACTGAAAAAAGACTTTGATTTGATTTGATGTGACTTTCTCTGGCACAAGATCCTCAAATGGGATAAGCTGCGCCGAAAACCAAGAATCTGTACAGAAAATAAGTGCTTAAAAGAATCGTTAGTTAAAATCCAAGTAAAAAAGTGAGATGAATGAACCGACAGTACAAAGTTACTAAAACAAGACATTTAAAAGAGATCAGATCAAAGATAAGAAAACTAAATATCATGGAAAACACCAATGTCCTTCAAGTACATGAAGAGGTTAAAATGTGGAATTTGTCCCAATAAAAATGACAAGTCGAAACTGCTTGAGCAAAAGTACCTCAACCGATGTCTATCAACAGCCACACAGTCTGTTAAGATGTGTTTGACAGTTAGTATGTCACCACAATGGCTACATGTTGGAGGAGACTCCGCAAAGAGCAAATATTTATGTGTCAGTCGTGTATGCCCAATACGAAGTCTAGTTAACACGACGTCACAGCGTCTGTTAAGTTTCGTAACCCAATACGAGAGAACCGGTTTAATGACATGGAGTTTGTTATTTGTTTCCATATTCCATTTTTCTTGCCACTGACAATGGCACCACTGATTGACGGCAGATCGCACATCAGCATAAACAATTGGTCGTGTCAAGAATTCTGTAGCCGACTTTGCAGATTTGTCTGCCAATTCATTTCCGGTAATGCCAACATGGGAGGGAACCCATGAAAATAGAATCCGAGCCCCTTTTGAAAGTAAATGCCTATAGAAGTCTTTAACTTCTTTAATGAGTGGATTACGAGTTGAGGAGCTACGTAAAGATTCCAGAAGACTCATAGAATCAGTGTATAAAATGGATTTTCTAATTTCGTGCTCATCAATGTACTTGAGTGCAAAATAAACAGCCGTAATTTCTGAAGAGAATACAGAAGTAAAAGAGTGTAGTTTATAACTGATGATGTGACCATTAGTAAAAAATGCGCAGCCAACATGGTTCAAGGATTTGGAACCATCCGTAAAAACTGGTTGATAAGACTGATAAAATTGTCGATGTTGATTAAAAAGTGAAATTAAAACTGAGTTGTTGGAGTCTGACTTGGTAAAATTTCCAAAAGGGTTAATGTAAGAAATGCTGTTCTCCATCCATGGAGGATGGCCACAAAAATCAGTTGTGTGAACCTTTACACCATGAAAAGTGTCTGGAAGTATATTACGCATACGCAGTCCAAAATGAGGGATGCATGAGGGGCGGGCATTGAAGAGGCGATTATTATTGCCATTTAATAATGTCCCACGTAAAGGATGCTTGTCGTTTGACAGAATCCGAAAGTAATAAGAAAGAGACAATTTATCTCTTCTAGATGATAATGATGGTTCAAAAGCCTCCGCATATAAACTAGGTATAGGAGATGTTCGGAAGGCTCCTAAACACAGCCTTAGAGCTTGATGATGAACATAATCAAGGCGTTTCAAGTAAGAAGGTCGAGCAGAGCCATATACGACACTTCCATAGTCTATCATAGACCGAATGATGCTTCGATAAACACGAAGCAAACATGAACGGTCTGCTCCCCAGGAAGTATTGGATAGAGTTCTTAAAATATTTAATGATCGAAGACATCTCTTCCGTAAGCTGGCAATGTGCGGAAGGAAAGTCAAACGTTTATCAAATACTATACCCAAAAATTTATAGTTATCTTGAAAACGAATGGGGACACCACTCAAAAACAATTCGGGATCAGGATGAAGTGGCCGTTTACAAAAGTGTATGCCTATTGTTTTTTGTGCAGAAATAGTAAACCCGCTTTTATTTGACCACTCAACAATATTGTTGATGGCTGTCTGAAGCTGTCTTTCTATGAGTTGCATGTTGCGAGCATAACATGAAATGTGCAAATCATCAACGTAAAGATTCTTTTGCACAGTTTGTGGGATTACTGATAAAATAGGATTGATAGCTAAAACAAAAAGGGTTACGCTTAAAACACAGCCCTGAGGAACTCCTTCTTCCTGGCAAAAAATGTTGGAAAAAGTATTCCCCAGTCGGACTCTAAAAAATCTTTGCTTTAAAAAGTTTTGAACAAATATAGGTAAATGTCCTCTAAAACCAAGATCATATAGATTTTTCATGATGCCATACCTCCAAGTACGATCATATGCTTTGTAAATATCGAAGAAAATAGACACTAGATGATTTCGTTTTAAAAAAGCAACGCGAATATCTGTTTCCAATGATATTAAATTATCAATTGTGGATCGTGACTTCCGAAACCCACTTTGGAAGGGAGATATGTATTCATTCTTTTCTAGGATGTGTACCAATCGTACATTTACTATTCGTTCAAAAAGTTTACACATGCAACTAGTTAGGGCTATTGGTCGATAATTTAGCGGATCCTGCGGGTCTTTACCCGGCTTCGGTATCGGAATTATAAAAGCATGTTTCCAACAATCTGGAAAAACATGTTCTTTCCAAATGCGGTTAAACATGTAAAGAATATTTAGAAGCGAGTGTTCTGAAAGATGTTGAAGCATAGAGTAGGTTACCTCATCAGGACCAGGTGATGTGTGTTTAATAACAGATAATGCTGTATGCAGTTCAAAGATAGTCAGGTCACTGTTGTAAGATAGATGTTTTGTCGTCTGGAAACGCAACTTAATGCGTTCCATACGATTTTTATGCGTGAGGAAAGGTTCGGTATAGTTACTTGCTGAGCAAATAGAGGCAAAAGCTTCAGCAAGAACATCCACCATTTCTGAAATATTACGAACCTCCTGACCGTTCGTTCGCAGACAGGAGATGCGTTTTTCGGGATAAATACCGCACGCCCTTCTAACATTATCCCACATATCTTTTGCTGTAACAGAGGAATTAATACCGGACACAAATTTAATCCAGTATCCACGTTCACTTTTCCGCCTAGCCCACCGTGCGATGCTTTTAGCTCTTTGAAAGGCTATTTGATTAGCCGAGGTTGGATGCCGTCGGAAAACATTCCAGGCTCTTCTTTGGTCACGATTGGTATCAGTGCAATACTTATTCCACCATGGTTTCCTATTCTTAGGGAAGCTCAGTCCCGATTTGGGAATACTGTCATCTGCAGCTGAAATGATGGTTTTAGTAACCAAGTTGACTACTTCATTAAGATTTTCACCCTCCACCATGTCACGAGTAATCAATGCTCTTAATGCGAAATTTGTCCAATCAGCTCTATGAAACAAGTAGCGTGTTGGACGTGGAGCATCGTTAGAGCCGACATTCACACGGTCCAGAAAAATTGGGAAATGGTCACTGTCACGCAAGTCAACTCCAACTCTAAAGTTAAAGTAAGGAGCAAGAGACGGCGTGCATAGTGCGAGGTCCAAAGAGTGGAAAGTTCTACTTCGTTGATGGAAGTAGGTGTCTTCTCCATTGTTAAGTAGGCAAAGAGAGTGAGTATTAACAAACTCCTCAATTTGTCGTCCACGAAGATTTGTATTCTTACTGCCCCATAATGGGCTATGACCATTAAAATCCCCAATAATGATAAAAGGAGTAGGCAATTCCTCGACTAATCTGTTGAGATCTCTTTCATCGACACTAGTACTCGGTGGCAAGTATACGGTGCAAATAGTTACTAAATTGGAAAACATAACTCTAACCGCTACAGCCTGCAAATTTGTATGTAAAGTGATGACAGATGAAGGAGTATCATGGGAGACTAGGAGAGCAACCCCTCCAGAAGCCCGACCAGATTCATTTTCATTATCTTTTCTGACAAGACTATAGCGTTTGATTTTTGAAATATCAGCAGGTTTCAAGTAGGTCTCTTGAAGTGCAATGCAGACTGGATGCACTTCATAAATCAAGTCTTTAATGTGACAAACCTTGCTGCGGAAACCACGGCAGTTCCACGAAACCACACAGGCCATCAAGAACAATTTTTATCTGGAGGTTTTTTAGGCTTCTCTCTACTTTTCGTAACGTTCCTATAGGCAGAGGAGGAATCCAGTTCCATATCAGATTCAGAAGAAGTGTTTGATTTCAAAAAATGTTTGGCATCAAGAGTTTTCTTGGAGCTATTTTCAAGAGGTTTTAATTTTTTTTTATTTTTTAAAATGTCCGTTTTAGAAGTACTAGGAGTTGGTTGCTTCGATTTTTTTGGTGAATTATTTTTCATACTAGTGGTAGCTGTCGGAGCAGTAAAGAACTTAGATGGCAATGTTGAAAGGGGAATAGACACTGGTAGTTGCATGCTACTTATCTCTGATTTGTTGTTGCTGATTTTTGGCTGCATTTGAACTGTAGAGGAATAGGAAACGCCAACTTTCGGAGTTCTATCCTTTACAATTTGTCTTGCTTCAGGAAAAGTAATATTGCTTTTAATTTTAACTGCAATAACTTCTTTTTCAAAAATCCATGTAGGACAAGATTTGGAAGATGCAGCATGAGGACCAGAACAATTTCTACATTTGAAAGTGTCAGAAGGACAAACATTTGTTTCGTGACCAGATTCAGCGCATTTACCACAAACAGGGTCAGTACCCCGACACGACTGTTGGGAGTGCCCATATCTCTGGCATTTGAAACACCGAAGAGGATTGGGAATATATGGACGAAGTTTGCAATTTATATATCCTGCTTTTATGGATTTTGGCAATACCGGTGTCTGAAAAGTTAAAACAACGTGTTGTGTAGGAATAAGTCGACCGTCACGTCGAATGTTTATACGACGTGCGGCGCAAACATTTTGATCACGTAGTTCTTCCAAGAATTCTGCTTCTGTAACATGTATAAAATCAGGGTTGGAAAGCACACCACGAGAGACATTTAATGTTTTATGAAATGACGTTTCTACTGGAAAAGTACCCAAATGCGTTAATTTGCTAATTACGGAAGCTTGTTTGGAGTCAACTTGCACCAGAAGATCACCAGATCGCAATTTCTTAACATTTTGTATTTCACCAATACATGATGTAAGGAGTTTTTGTACCAGAAAAGGGGATACCGTATGAAAAGTGTTTGGAGTGTTGATCAACATGTAACGAGTAGTTGAATTGGCTTCGACGACGAGAGACAAAGAACCCATAAGATATTGGTAAAGATTCGGGCTCAACGGCATCGCCCACCACGGAGCCCAACAAGGGATAGCAGCCACCGGCTCTGGGCAGTCCCAGCCTCGGCGCTTACTATGATGCTAGTCGATACCTATACGCTGGGAGTCACCCCCGGGGACAGTGACCACCCTTAACGCCAAGCCCAAGGAGTGACCCCTTCGCTTGATCCCTAGCAGTCTAACCACAATAGTGGCTAGGTACCAGCCGATTGATACACTGGGGACCACAGTGCACCACCCATCTAATGGGTTGCCACGCACGGCCAACACGTGGGAGTATATTGCCGTCCATGAGAAGCAGGAAGCAAACAGAGCGGCGACAGCTTCTCATGGAGAGCTCCCTCGCCTACCCTCGAGGGAAGGAAGTAAAAAGCAAAAACATAAGGGGAGGAAAAACTAGAAAGGAGAGCAGACACTAGGGTACCTCGGGGTCGTGAAGCCCGTCACACCTGGAGAAGATGTGCCCCTGAGGGGACTGAAAAAAGACAAAAAATCGCATAAATTTTACTTTAAAATGGCTGTCAAAGGATAATAAAATATTGTAGAAGCCTTTTAAATGGTGAAAAATTGATTAACAACAAGATATTACTTGAAAATCAAAATTCACCACCGAGCTCTATTTTGGGAAGAACGATGATTTTCTCGATTTTTGTTGGAAAAACTAAAAAATTTAAATGATTCCATGCCAAAAACGAAATATTCTTGCAACGATTATATTTCTAAGAAAATCGAGAATCATAAAAAAAACAGCATGTAGTTTCCTCAATTATTGAATTAATAGGAGCTGTTCAAAGTTGGTGTCCGGTATTTTTAAAATTAATTTTTTAAATGACTCCAATAATTTATGTCCATCCTGTATTTGTCTCGGGTATTTTATATTGACGACTAGAAATTTTACTTTTAAAATCGCACTGTGTTATATTGTGAAATTGTCTTTCATTATCATGCTTTTTGCAATATAACTTCTTGGAAATATACTTTCGTACAGTTAGTCCACCTTGTAGAAGGCTTATATACAACATGGTTTGCAGATTTTTGGTGAAATTGGCTATGAAATTTAAAATAATTTTTTAATACTTAAAAATTAGAGAGAGAACATTTTCTTGAAAACCACAGATCTTAGCTTTAAAAAATCTATGAATTTTCTTTTGTAAAATGTCTTATCCTTGGAAACTTTTTTACTTTTCACTGGTAACTCATTCATTTGCAGGGTCGTTTCATCCGATGGGCTAATTGGGCTGTAGCTCAGGGGCGCCTAAAAATTTACCATACTGATTTGATTTTAATATTGAAATAAAGACCATTTAATTATAATTTTAAATATCTTAAAAGTAAGAATATTATTAGGACTTGTGACTACACAGCCATCGATTTTGTGAAGTTACATAAACATGTATATCTAATACTATAAATTAAAATGTAATTGTGTCAAATAAATAATTTAAATGTTAAGAAAATTTTAAAAAATATAGGATTAATTATATTACTTTCTATTTAATAAATATATAGAAGAGAATTGAAAAAGGCTTTGCATATAATGCAATCGTTAAAATTGATTATATATACGATCAAGAGTCTACAAATCTGGCTAGCAAAATCCTATTTTGTGAAAAACGCCGATTTGCAACCTTGTAAGGCTAACATGCTAGTTTTTTCCCTCAATTATTTTATTAGACAGGTATTTTCATTGGACCATAGGCACTCAAATTACTAATTGCGATTCTGGTGGGCGCCAAATTATTCTGAGCCCAGGGCATTCAAATTTGTTAAGATGGCTCTGTTCATTTGCAAATCTAACAGCGTCAACTTGGAGTTAAGGATTCTTGAGATAATGCTATCAGGCCGACAGATGCTCCGGATTGTATTGTTATATGTCTATATTTAGTTCCTTATACTCTTCTCATTAAGTTTTCACACGATTTGCGTCTTTGTGCTCGTCGTTATGTGACTAATAATGCGTTCTTATCCTTATCTAATCAGTGTCCTGTTTGTTCCAAAGTCTATATATTTTTAGATCCATGATCCGCTACAAGGAAATTCTGCTACAAGGAAATAGGTTGTTGATTGTATTCTGAAATAACATAAATATATTGTTACTGTTTTATGTTATCTTTTACCTTTTAAAAAGTGTTACAAGACAATGCCGACGAAAACGAATACCCATATTTCGAATAATGAAGACATTTCTTAATCCATCGTTATCTAATAGATACTTATGAATCTATTAGCAGTTTTTAAAACACTACGATTTGAATTTCTCTTACAAAACTCTTTTACATTCTCATTGGAGCTAATTATTATAGTTCTAAAACAAATATTATTAAATAAGGATTTATCAAAGATTAGCTTTTATATCCACAAGATACATTATGGTTATTTAAGGGTGAAAACGATTGGATCCAACGAAATTTTGAATTCGGCCAATATAAGTTCCTTAGATTTTCATCCTTGCAAAGAACTTAAAATTCTCCCTTTTTCCTTTACTTAGAGATGCATCTCAATGTTAAGCGTGTTTTTATTCAGTATAAATCTGTGGCATCGTTGTCAGCTGTATTTGCATGCGTGTCTACCATGGCCTTTCTGGTGACGTCATCTTTTAACCAATGGCGAAGGAGATGCTGCAGTATTTAAAGGCGATGTTCCCACCAGATCATATTCTCTCACTTTTTGTTATCTTCTCATCGAGCGCGTGGTCATATGAATGTAGTAGTTTAATTTATATTTTTAACTTAATTTTTGTTCTATTAAACATGTTGTCCTTCCAAATTTGTGTTTTTATTCCTGCGTTGTCTGCACTGTCTCACCCTTAAGTAAACCCTTCTGATAGAATTGAGTCTAGTGACAAATATTATGTGAAGTGTGTGCTGATAGTAGCTGTGTCTTTATGCCATGGCTATTACTCTACATTTAATAAATCATACCCGGCACTAAGATCTTTTCTATTGCACATTGGTAACTTCCACAAATTATTTTATCATTTTTAGGCCGATTCGGCTTGGAGGAACACTATAGTTCAGATGCAGAACTTCAATTTTCATTCTCAATTTCAAGAACTATCATATTTATAAGCTGATTGATCAATTATATTAGCGTCCTGATTTGAAGCTACAATACGATTTTTTTTCTTTGGTAGAGTCTCATAATCTTGAGCCTTAAGGCGTGTATACATTAGCTTCTTAAGTGGTTTGCCCGGAAATTTTTCGGGCATCGAATTACCACAATTTTAAACTTAAAAACTGAAACAAAGTCATTCACAGACGTTATAATTGGATACGAAAATTACATGGGCTACATAAACATTTAACCTGTCCTTTAGGTCCTCAAATGAATTAAAATGACACCGAATTTCCAAAATAGAAGGTGTCATCTAATTAGACAGTTGAGAAAACAAACCACTTAAGGGGTTAGAGAGCCGAACGATTCAGGAATTGTTAGCCAGCATCTTGTTCGCAGTTGGGAACGAGGTTTTTGTTCAGACACGATGAACCAAACCTTGTCGGTTTGCTGGCGATCACAAAGGATTCGCAGTTCATGTTGGAACGTGCTCGAGTGTAGTCCGTCTTTCACCGCGAACCTGTTTCGAACCTGCAGGTCAAGTCTACTAATCGGGGCGTATTCCAAAGACCGTCCTTCATTGGCGACAAAAAAGCGATGATTAATGGTTCGACGTGAGTTTGCTCCTCTAGCATGGCTTGCTCTTGGCTCGTCGTAAAAAAAATTTCCCCGAACGATTCTCGGGCAGTTAGCGAACCGTTCGTCTCGGAAGTGTATACGCGCTTTTTAGATAACGAGGATGGCATCCGAGTCGAAACATCTCTAGAAATTTCCACACCCTACTTGTGGAAATATGTATGGGAGATCGTTCCCGCATGAATACACAAAGGTTAAATATTGTTACTGCTTCTAATAAGCACAACCATTTTAATTACAAACATGGAACTAAAATATTTTTCCAATAGTTCATAGAATTCATTTATATTAATTATGTAGTAGTTTGTATAAAATCCAAATTTTTTTTTCTAGCTCGCCCCAACCCATCCTTCAGATCGTTAGGGATAAATGAAGTGGTTGTGGCTTGTTACCAACAAGTTGATTTAAACGAGCGCCTATAGGCAAAATCCGATGCATCAATCATAAGAGAAAAATTAACATCATATTTTGGGTATTCAAGCAGAAAAGCATTATTTAGCATATTTTTACAAGTTTTGAATGAATCTAGTGCATCCAGTGTCCGAAGCATTGTGGTCCTAATCACGTTTCTTATTATTCTTGACAAAGTTATAAAGTGGAGCTTAAATAAGCGCATCTTGTGCAAAGGAGCGGCGATAAAAGTTAAGTATAGTAAGGAAACGGTGAACTTATAAACAGTCTTACAAGGGCAGGGCACGATTTGAGAAATTCAGTTCGTGATGAGACTTGGTGTATTAACTCCTTAAGAGTTGCATTTTTTTTTACTATCTAATAAGATGACCCCCTCCTGCTTTGGAAAGGGGCTGTCGTTTTCATTCATCTAAGAAGGCATAGAATACTTGAGATGCTTATGGATTCTACGTAATTTTTGTGTCAAATTCTAAAACTAATTAATGATTAAATGTTAGTTTATATGCTTAAAAATGTGATATTTGGATGCACGTCAATATGAAGGGCGTGACCGTTAAGGGGTTAACTGTATAACTTTAGGATGTTTATCCATTAAAATATTAAAGCGCAATGGCCAGCCAATTCGGAGAAAATATCCCTCAAACCTTTGGAACAGCTGTATACCAGTAAGTTGTCATCGTATATGAAGCGCGAATAGTTTGGTCAGTATAGTACTTGCATGCAAACATTTTGCCCAGTGTTCGATTCCATGTCCGTTTTTTTTCTTTTTTCAAAATATTTTTGAAATTAATATTTAATTAAACTAAAAATTTATAAACATCTTTTATTAAAATATTATTCATTTTTAAGCATTTAATAATTTTTTATTCATATGATACATGAATTATAGTCAATTTAATTTTTAAACGGTTAAATAATCATAAAAAGAATTTTAATGGAGTTAAAAATAAGTACAATTACCATTATCATTATATGACATTAAAATTTTTGAATGATTCCATTAAAGTAATTACAAAATTTTCGGTCTATCTTTAAGGAACCGGATTTGGTCGAGGAAGAAAAGAGCAATCGTTAATCTTTTGAATTCAGAAGAAAAACTTTCCAAAATTTGAAGTTTATATTAAATTATTATATATTCCCAATATATTATTTATTCCCAACAAATCTTTAAAAGAAAGTTGCACTATTTATTAATTAAGCAATATGCCAAAATATTTTTTATTTCTAATGTTTTTATGAGAATTATCAATCTGGTTCTTGTATGTAGATAAAAACTAATAAATGTAGAAAAATTTCAATATTTTACGAATGAAAAAAATAATCATGAAAGTTTTTCATGATGAGAGCAACTAATATTTTTATCTAATGAGAGCAACTATTATTAGATCTTTTCTATCACCATTGAAGTTTTATTTATAAATTAATATTTATCTTTTTCGTAAATATTTTTCAAATTAAATTAAAAATTTATAAATATTAAATTTAAAATATTAATCATTTGATACAAAAAATTGTCTATTTATATGAAACTTGAATTACTGTTACACTTTAATTTTTAAATAGTTAAATACGTTCTTTCCCGACCAAAACCAGTTACGTATACATAGAACGGTAAATGTTTAATTACTGTAAGGGATTCATTCAAAACTTTTAATGACATATAATGATAATAGGAATTATACTTATTCCTATTATACACTATTAAATTTGTTTTTAAGATTATTTAACTGTTTCAGAATTAAATTATGACTATAATTCATATATATGATATGAATAAAAAATTATTTAATGCTTAAAAATGCTTATTATTTTAATAAAAGATGTTTATAAAATTTAATTAAATATTAATTTCAAAAATATTTTTAAAAAAAGAAGCAAAATGCGTCCATGCGCATACTATACTAACCAAGCTTTTCGCGCTTCAACAACGTTAGCAACTTACAGGTATATAAGTTGTGGCGAAAGTTTGAGGGCTATTTTCTCCGAATTGGCTGGCCATTGCTCTTTAGCATTTTAATGGATGAACACCCTAAAGGTATACAGTCTCATCCCAAACTCTCGTGCCCTCTTCTTGTTAGACAATGGGGATTTAACTTTTCCATTCAAAGGAGATGCCCTCTTTTCAAACCGAATAAGCAAGAAAAGGCGTTTAAGCAAATTTACGAGGATGGATCCAAAAAAAAGTTTACAAGGGTAACAAAAAATTACTTATTAAGAATAGACAGAAAATAGAAAAAGCAATTAGAGGCCCTTTTCTGTATAATCATCAAATCTATTTTGCCATTTATTTGAACGCAGGTCCCAACTGTTTAACCCGGCGTGGTAGAAATCACGTCCCTGCCCACTGAGCCAGTTCTCGGTAGCTGTTTTCCCATCACTGTCTAAAAGAGAACATTGTTTCAGATAAGTGTTCCTGGAATTTCGGAAAAAGGAAATAGTCATTGCGCCATCGTGTAGCCATCCGACGCAAACGCCCTGGCGTGGTGTCATCCTCCTGCATGGCACTATCCATAACTGCTCGCAATACTCAAGAATTGCTGCAAAAGTTCAAGTGGGAAGTTTGGAGCCAACCCCATATTAGCACCTAATCTGGTTCCAAACACTTATCTAGAACAAGGTTCTCTTCAGACAGCGATGTGAAAACAACTACCGAGAACTGGTTCAATGGACAGGGACGCGATTTCTACCAAGCCGGGTTAAACAAGTAGGTAACTGCGTTCAGATAAATGCCTAAATAGATTTGGTGATTATGTGGGAAAGTGATCGACAAGTATGTCTCTTAATTCCCTGTTGTATTTTCTGCCTATAACTGATAAATAATTTTTTTATTACCCTTAAGTCATTTTTTTTGGACCCATCCTCGTATATTCAAAATACATTTTTCAATTTTTAGAGCAATGTGGTATTATTCAAACAGTTGAAAAAACCTGTCACAAGTTATCTCAAATGTCGGTAAAACCTTTAGAGGCAACGTGAATATTGTCCAGATAAACTCAGCAATTCAAACCGCTTTAAACGTCATCCATAAAACGCTGAAACGTTTAGCTTGCATTCTTAAAGCCAACACCGAACAAAATGCATTTTAATTCAAAAACTACGATTGGTGTGGTTAAAGTAGTTTTTTCAATATCCGGTAGATTTACTGGGTTCTTGTTATAAGCTTTAAACAAGTCCAGTTCAGAAAATAGTTTAGCCGTCTAATTCGATAGAAAAATCAAATATATTAACTGAGTTTATATACGAAAATCATCACTTACGCTCCAAATGTTGCCCTATTTTCATTACAAGATGACTCGGACTAGCCCATGGGCTTTTAGAATGGATTAAAATGTTTTGTTTCAAAAAAGAATTGAATGTCGAGTGTCTTTCATTTCTCTGATGCGAGTCGTCTTGGTTTACTGAATACCGGAGGTATTTAATACAGCGACTCGTAGAATGTTTTATTAGTATAAAGGTGAGAACAGGTTCAGTTATATTGGGAAATCCAGAAAGAAACTGATTATATTGGAGAGTCATAAAAATTTTCGTTAAACCAATTGACTGACCATTGCGAGTTTCGTTAAACCAATTGACTGACCATTGCGAGTTTTCCTTTTACCTTAACCCTACGTTAGGTGCGCGAAATTTTGTTACGCAGTTACTCGCGAGGGGCATATATGTCCCCCATTTTCTCTTCTTTTCTAAAATAAATGTTTTCTCCTGAGAAAACACATATCAACTGTAAATTAAAGGATAAACATCTAAAAAATGCAAACAAATAGGAAAAGTAATTTTAGATGATTATTTTGAATATTTTCATAGACATTATAAAAATCACAACATTTTACATAAACTTCTCATAAATGCTTGCTACAGGCTTAATCATGGCCTATTTTACCGTATTAGTGGTTAGTTTTGTCCCTATTTCCTCCACAATATTTGCATGTACCTTTATACTCATTTATTTTGTTTTTCTTTGGTCCTGTACCTTTGATTCCTAACATAATAATTTTTGTTCTTTTAATTCGATCGGAAGGCGTGCACTGGGCAGCTCTGCATAAAATTTGAAGTATAATAAATATGAAACTGAAATTTTTGATGGCATCAAGACTTTTCATATCCTTATCGATATTATTGTGTTTGAAAATTACAAAAGCGTTAATAGTAGACTTGTTTTAAAGATTGGAAAAAAGAACCATAATCCAATGACAAGCATTTCTCGAGACATCATTTTCTGGAATAGCTAATCTAGAATATCAACTCTTATTGTCATGTAAAAAAATGCAACAATTTCAGGGGGGTTTGTTATCGTCACTGTCGACTGACCTGTCGTCAATAGAAAATGAAAAGTTCATGGTAAATAATTATGACACAAACGTAGCCAAATATTCACGACTTTACTCTTCTCGATTCTTATATGTTAAAAATTATTTGAATAATTCCTGTATATTTAAATTAATTGCATCTACATAAATTAGTTTAGATCCCTTTTTGGCAAATTTAGAGCTAGAAAAACCAATCAACCGTTGTTAATCTCTAGTTCTACAATTTTTTTTAAAATGAAATTCACTGAAATTCAATAAATATTTAAAAAATTAAATATTAAACGAACGGGAAGCATAATAAGTCGTTAAGAAAGTAAGTATTATTACAGAATCAGAGAAAGAAGAAGAAAGGCCAAACGCAAATTCCTATTACATGTTTAGGAGCGAGGGGTATACCTGTCCCCCATGTGTCTTTGTTCTCTTATCTTCCGTGCACTAACCTTTTGAACTTGAATGACTGTGCGATAGTGTTCCCGAGTATTTCAAAGACAGGCACTGAAAGTTTTATCTCTAAACAATGAATAGAATTGAAACTAATGAGGGACACCTGTACCCCCGCGCGACTAACGGAGGGTTAAGGGAACTATCCCGGGGGGGCACCGCGAGTACACGGATGAGTTGCTGCCGGATAAGTAAGCAGGAACTCGCTTCCTCCGGGGGTATAGTAATGGTGGCGCTGTTGGTCCCTCCACCAGTGATAGTACGTACATCCATAGGGAGGGGTCGGGCCGTGGCCAGATGATTAGCTACCAGGACTCCGGCCTCATTACTCGAAGCTTTTGCAGCGGCTGTTATCCAGATGACCCGGATGACAAGGCAGGGAGGGGGTAGACCTTCTTTTACGGTCTTAAGGGAACTCGACTGGTAAATCAATCTACGATTTTTAATATCGATAAGTAATCCATATCTTTAAAAAAAATTTGTATCTAAAATTGATATTGAAACTTCAGCAATCACAAAGGTCCGAGAATTAGTTTAGTTATGTTAAAGACTCGTTTTGAAGCAACTTTAGGGATATTTTGGGGCGGACCTCGTACTTTTGAACCGTGGTGAGATGATAAGGACAACACTGAGAGGGCACCTCCTCTCCAAATATCCGCATCGCACCAACAGGAAGATGTTTAACACTCGATGTCAAATTTAACTTGCACCAATACCGCATACACGGCGGATCTTCGATGGAATTGGGTTTCGAATTTTAGAGCCTCTGGCTACGATGCCGAGGCCTTAACCACCAGGCCCGCGCACAGGAAAGCAAAAGAAAATAACAAAACAAGGAAATCATAGGTCAGAATACAGACTTAAAGGCATAGTACTGTAACTTAAGGATGACTGAAAAGTTTACAAAGTACAGAATGAAGGTCACTTCTGCTACACGTTTGAATAGATTTCCATAACAAACTGGGAAAACAGAACAAGCCACACGGCTATCTATAAAATATTGAGTTTAGATCTATTGTCGTTGACAAATAAGCTGCTGAATCCTTTAAGATGGTCAGCGGTAGCAACGTCCAAATATTTTTTAAAAAGTTTTCCGTATAAGAACATGGTTTCAAGCATTTTTTAGATTTATCCACATAACGTGCATACCAGCATTTCTTATTGTTAGAGTCTGTAGGTAATCAGCGATCAAAATCTTGATAATCTCATGATCAAGATTTCGTCGATGAGATGTCTGCTATTTTGTCGATATAAGTGCGTGGTGGCATATCATCGATATGCCACCACAATTGCCCATTGCTCCCTCAACCAGACTAACAAGACGAGGACGTGAAATTCGTTTACCAGCGCGTTATCAGTAATATACATTTTTATCACAGTATCTCAATTGGGAGAGGGAGAAGTTGTGGTGGGATATCATCGGTCAGAAAAGCAAGGACAAAAACTTTTCAACTTTATGTTTTAAATTTTAATCATTATTCTCTTGCCATATTCTGTCCGCCATTGATGTACTATAACAGCACATGTAAATATGTCTTCCTGTAAATAGTTTCATCTTTATAAGTGCTTTGTAAATAAAAGTATTTTTTATAAATCGCTTCATCATGACAAACATTTCAAACATATAGCAAACATCTATATGTGCTTAGACTACTTCTTAACCCTTGGCGGCACGAAAGTTAATAAGATGCATAATTATACACGTGCGAGTGTAAGGATTGATTTAGCGCTAAGGGAAACTGAAAAATATTGTTATTAATTTGTTTAAATTTCTAAAAATTAATCTGTGATTTTTGCCATTATATGGTTTTTATAATAAGCGCCATTCAGCAAGAATGCGTAAAAGATGCATAATTCAGAGTGGTTCAGAAAATAACCCACCATGCTTGAAAGACTTAACTTGATTTGATGTCTTCCTGACTTCTGTTTCTAGAGCTTTTAAAGGAGGGCTCAATGATATCTCGATAACCACTGCAGCAATAGCTGTTGTTTCATTAATTATTATCAGCAATTTGTGCTTATTTTTCCAAAACGTCAGCACAAACAGACTACATGTGTTGCATTGTAACAGATAAACGCTACAAGAAAAGTATTTTCAAAACCTCGTCAGTCACACAAGAACATTTAATTCTTTTATCTGCACTAAAAGTCGTCAAGGAATTCAATTCCCGAGTTGTAAATTTTGTAACAAAGTTGCAAATTTAACATTTTTGGAGTCTGCATATTATTTTATGATTTTATCTTTCATTTGAACATATGGAGCATCATTAGGAAGAGGGGAACGAATTATGTTACTTTGGTAATCCAAAATATCGCAATCCAAAACAGATACTGCGCTATGAAATTTATTATTTTCCATGACAAAACCTGGTGTAATAAACTAGATAATAGTTTTAAAAACAACAATTTTAGATTACTTTTGGGGAAAAGGAGGTGTTCTATATGTGGAACACGTTCCATTTAAACTGCTGTAGCAGCTTTAGTTTCGGTAGAGGTTTTAAATCACTTAAGAGCAGGAGAACAATACACTGCAAAAGTCAAAAATGGTTTAAAAAGAAACATACCTGGCATTTAAAAGTTAATGACGTCCTTTTCTATTGTTGAAGCTGTGAATATAATGAAAATCAAATTCACGACTTGTAGAAGATAGTTCCAGCATGAATCTGCAACGGTTAAAAATTGGTGCAACTTCTCAAAAATAAACATTTTAATTACAAATTTAGAACTATCCTATTTTTAAAAACAATACATAGAACGATATATATCATCGTAGAAAAAGTAGAAGTAGTCAGATGAATCTAAAAAAAATGATGGACTGCTAGCAAATTGTCATAGTTGTTAGAGATATCTATCAAATTGCCAATGACATATGATCCCAACAGCTTTAACTTGAACCAGGCCTATAAACACGGTAGGCCGTTGGTGCATCTTGAACAGTAATATTAAAAATACTGATGAACAAAGAAGACGTGGTCATTTAAATGGAGCATCATTATTTATTCGCATGCCTGGTGTAGTATCTAAATTTTATTTAATTCAGAATGTAGCTTTTCTTAATTAATTAATTAAGTTTAATTTCTTACGGTAATTGCTTACGGCAGGCACAAATGATGTGCCAATATGGACGAAATTTCTGCTTTATTTGTTTACATTTAAGTGCTAGGATTACGTAATTCAGGTGTAATGCTAAATAAATAGAATCTTCAACGAGGAAGTCTAACATCCCAGCAGATAAAGTCAAGGTTTTTAATGTAAGTAAACAAACCAGAAAACTCGTCCATATGGACGAATTTTCTGATTTGTTCTTTTTGGTTTCACAGAATTTCCGTAGTGAGTGTTCACTTTTGTTTTCCAGTAACCTTCCAATTTAAGCAATCTCCAAATCCAGTTAGATTCCATATAAAGCGTCAAGTTCGAATGAGTTGATTTTCGAGTACACAAAGCGCCAAAAAGAGTGATAAAGAATAATTATGGCACCCTTTCCACCAAATTAGTCTCTTATTTTAAGTAAACATTGAGAGCTACAACAATAGGAACATTAAATTTAATATTTTCAAAGTATTCTTAAGCCATAACATTAGAAAACTCCACATTAAACATTAATTAATATCTTCAAACAGAGTGTTGAAATTTTGAAAATTCCCATTGACTTAACATTATCATCGGAAGTTGATGGGTAAGGCTGAAGTTCTACTTTACCGCTTATAAACAAAACAGAAAACTCGTCCATATTTCTTCCTTCTTTGCACAGGCTGGCACAACTGCTATATTAGGAATAGATTAGAATTTAGGATTCCATCACAGCAGTGGAATTAACCTGTGAAAAGTTCTAATCCCCATGTAGATCCGTTTATGAACCTATCTTAATTCATTGCCGGAGGTTGTGGTGGCCTGGAGTCTCGACTTCTGTGTCAGGAGATCCAAATTTCGGTATCCGTTTCCAGCGAAAATCTGACGCGCATGTGGGACTTATAAGAAACGTGATTATTCTTTCCCATATATATCTGCCTTTTTTCAGAAACTCTCTTTCATAAATTATCTTATATATAAAGTACAGTAAAATGTTTTATTATCTAAATTGAAATTTCGCTTTCAACAGTCTCGCTTGTAAATAATATAAATTTGTGTGATACTGAACAATTTAAAAGCAAAAATTTTACCAAAACCAACGCCAACGCCGTTTTCCTGAATAAAGTGTTTCCATGGTCATGGTATAGCAACGAGTTCCAGTTATTTCCAGTAATAATTAATAACTGTTTGTCTTTGGTCCACGCTATATATTTTTTATAGGGGAATCATTTTTACAAAAGATCCGAGGTGCATGTGGACCTGAAGCAAATCAAGTATGCCGTAATGGGTCAAGAACCCTCACGTTGTTGAGGTGTAGAAATCTGGAAAGTGGAAAGTTGGCTTGAATGCCGTCTGTCATATAAATGATCAAAATTGAGACATGAGATTCAGAATACCTCTCGTATATCTTTGAAATGGAGACTTTACTGCGCAAATATAAACTAAACAACTATATTATCATATAGATTAATTGTTAATCTGGAAAGACAAAAAAATGAAAAAAAACCCGCTTTTGTTAGTATATTAATAAGTAGAAAATAAAGTTTTTTAACAAAAAATGACGAACTGATATAAATACTGTAAGTGCATTTGAATTTTAATTACATTTATAATATATCAAAGAACTTGCCCTCTGCTTATTAATGCTCGACAACCTTCTAAAGTATTGCCTAATAGTTCTTTCAGGTTTGATATAGAAACCATCCTCGCTTCGCTCGATACAATGAAGAAACTGTGCATCCTAGCAAAATTCATTTATGGTTGAGCTTAATAGATTTGTTTCCATGCTCGCCATAATCTCTCCAACCGTTAGAAACCTCGCCAAAAGGAAAATAAGTTTCAGGATTAAAAATACTTTATTCTTATATTTTATTGCGTATTTATACTAAAAATAATTTCGGATTTAGAAGTTTTTAAATGTTTAATTTACACTCTCACTCTTTCAAATAACGCAGTTCCAAATAATTTAGGATTTTGCCGTTTATAGAGAAAAAGTTATTTTTCGCAAAGTTAATAGCCATTCTTTTTTAATTTTTGAATCCCCTTCCTCCCCACTTCAAGATTTAGGTTTAGAAAAATGCTTTGTGTCGAACTGAGGAAAAAAAATTGTGAACTAAAGTCTCGCACTGAGAACTACATAAAGGAGTTGGCCTCACCCCTCATCCCCAAGGGAAAAAAATCTCCAACTTCAATAATCTATTTACGTTTGGAAATTGAAGTCACGTTATACATAATTGGCTACAGTTGTTTCCAAATCCTAAAGCTAAATAACGAGTTTTTTGGGAGCCGCACAAGTGAAATATTTTTATAGATTTTTAATTTTAATGAATTTTGAAAATTTTCACTTTTATGCTATCCTTTGTGGCTTCGTTTCCTTACAGTAATGTTTTCAACTTCTAATGCTTTTACGATTTTGCTTTAACCTGCATACTTTTGTAACGGAAATTTTCTACCTTTTATTATATAACTATCAACAAGCTTTAAAAATACTTATTATTTTAAAACTTATAACTATCAACAAGTTTTAAAAATACTTATTATTTTAAAACTTATAACTATCAACAAATTTTAAAAATACTTATTATTTTAAAACTTATAACTAGCAACAAGTTTTAAAAATACTTATTATTTTAAAACTTATTACTAGCAACAAGTTTTAAAAATACTTATTATTTTAAATCTAATTTATTTTAATCTTTTTTATTTTTTCTTCAACTTTTTATTTACTATATTTCGTAATTTTTTATTTTAATTACTTTGGAATCTTGTAAGCACTATATTTTTTTTATAAAATTCGCTACCAAATGACGCCTCTCAAATACAATCAATAAAACAAATTGATTAATTTACAGTTATGCTCTGAAAATATTTAACTTTAATCGCAAGGCGACTCTTTTCTTCTAGCTTCTTTAAAACCGGGCCTTTTTGGGAGGATACGACATGAATTGGACTCTCCCAACATGGGTGGTCATTTTACCCCACCCCCTGCTATAATCTCCCCTTAAGGCGCACGGAAATGGGCTTTGGTTGGCGGAGATAATTGGACCCCTTGTCGCGCTTATCTCCGAAGCGATCTCAGTACCTCACCTCCCCTCAAATAAGTCAACCGCCTCAGACCGACCTTCATCGCTGTTAAGGGGAAAGTTTTAGACCGCCTCGTTCGGTTTGAGAGCGTTAAATATTGTATTGTATTCTTATTGGGAACACACAACTGTACCAATTTCCAGAACTCTAGCACATCAGGAAGTAAATGCAAAATCAATTACAAATTTCCATCTTTACAACCATGAAAGAAGTCGAGTTAAATAAAAGTATGAAATAACCTCAAGGATTTTCGAAAGGAGTTTATTTTAGTCGTATTCTGTCTTTTCGCCGCAGTATGTCTCCGAACTCGGAGCCATAAAGGTTCCATGTCAGCTGAATGGACATAAGCAGAAAGATTTATTGAAAATACAGTCGGACCTCTTTTTAACGAACCTCTGTTTTACGAATTTCTCTATTTTGCGAACTTCTCCTTGGAACCAAGAACATTTTGCGAATTTCTTCGGAAAATAACCTCCAAATAGCGAAGTGCATTCTCTACTTAACGAACTTTTTCTTGTGATCGAATATTTTTTTTCACCTATTTCTCAAAGCATTTCAAACTTATTCCTTCTTTTAACACGTTTTATGATGATCAATGACCTTGAAGCTGGAGAATGTCAAAGCGAAAGTGCTTAAGCATCAAAGAAAAAAATTAATTCTTCACGAGGTGGATAAAGGCGTCAAGAAAAAGGATATTGCTTTAAAATTTGGTATTCCTCCAAACAGCTTATCAACCATAATAAAAAATCGCGATAAGATACAAAATTATGATCCATCGAATTCTTGTTCAAAACGTTTGAAAGCAGTTTTGAAGTGGACAGTGTGAAAAATAAAAACAATACAACAATGAATTGCGATGAAGACGAAGATGATAAAGATGGAAATGATCATGATGCAGAAATTAACAAACTCTCGTATGATGAAATGCTAAAATTTATTAATTTTAATATAAAATTATTTTTTTAAAATTGAAAATACAGTGTATTCCCGGACGATGCTTTGTTTTATTCTTGTTTTCCTTGCAGATTTCTCTTTGATGGGTAAGATATATAAAACAAACAGATATTAATTTACAAAATAAAGGTGTGATTAATTACTTTTTTAATAATATTTATTACTTATGAATTTAAAATCTGTTTTGTGTAGTTTAAAGTGTTTTAATAGGTGAATCTCTATTTAACGAATTTTCCATATAACGAACTTTTTTTCGGGATTTAGCGACTTCGTTAAATAGAGGTCCGACTGTTTAATTAGAAAAACAAGTTAAAGGCGACATCACAACAAAGATTCTTGATTATAAAACATAAACTAAATGCTAATAATAAAAATATGAAAACAAAACTCACTAGGCATAAGGTGATATGGAAACATTACAGATGATTAAGATGGGATAAACGGTAGTGAATTATGCATGCGTTAGTATAACATACTTTGAGACTTTTGTGCAACTATTTAAAACATGAGTTGATTGGGTTGATTTGTGTACTGTATTAGTGGGAGGGAATAGGCACAAATTATGGGAAATGAGTTGAAGTTGGGTGATGGTTGAGAAATTGTCTCGAGTCTGGATCTGGTAATAGAAGGGATTTGTTGTCCAGGAGAAACTTTACAAGGTTCATTGATTTGATCCTGGATAGTTTATTTTTCATAACTTTATCATGTCAGACACTTTCGAAGTTCTGGGTGGGTTTGATGAGGTGAAAAGAAGTGGTAAATGGACAGCTGGTGGCGTAATGGTGTGGATCGACCACTTCCCTACAGCCGCAGCAGTCAGATTCTTTAATGTGAAAGCGTTTGAATGCGCCGTGGCCAGTAGCGAAACGTCCCGTTTTGAAGCAACACGAAGAAGGCTATTTTGGGACGGACCTTGTAATTTTGAACTGCGAGGATGACACTTGACATGGCACTCCCTCTCCAAACTTCCGCACCACATCACTGGGAGTATGTCTGACCCACTACATGTGATTTAGCGTACAACGGGCCCACATGAACGACGGACGTTCAGTGCAATCAGGTTTCGAACCTGGATTGAGCCTTCTGGTCCCAAAGTCAGTGCCTTACCACAAGGCCACCGAGGTCCAGTGTTCAAAAAGAAGGCAGTTCATTTTTTCCCTATGACTTGAAATGGGGTATCTGCTTCTCCGATAACATCCTCGCTGTAGGAGATATCTAGATATTTTTGTTCACCCCTCATCTAAAGGTAAATCTAATGCGTTATTTTATGTCCATAACATTTTTAATATCTTTCTGACTTTGAAGACCGATAAGAGAAGACCTTGCCACTGAGCGTTCACCCTTCGTTTATCTTTGGGTTCTGATAAGGGAACACACCTTTTTCTGAACTCGAATGTTCCTCCTAAATAGGTCTTCATAGGGCAAATGGAGCTTCGAGTTTATATCAGGTGGTTTCACAAAAAGGAAAATGTTGTTTTTTTTAAGGTTTTATAAGGTTTTAAGGTTTTATAACAGGTAGTTTCACTAAAAGGAAAATGCTCGTTTTTTAAGGTTTTAGGGTTTTATATTAGGTGGTTACACTAAAAGTAAAATGCTAATTCTTTAAGGTTTTGTAAGGTTTTATATTAGGTGGTTTCACTAAAAGGAAAATGTTCGTTTTTTAAGGTTGGTTTTTTAAGGTTTTAAGGTTGGTCAGGTGGTTTCACTAAAAGGAAAATGCTCGTTTTTTAAGGTTTTATAAGGTTTTAGGGTTTTATATTAGGTGGTTACACTAAAAGTAAAATGCTAATTTTTTAAGGTTTTATAAGGTTTTAAGGTTTTATATCAGGTGGTTTCGCTAAAAGGGAAATGCTCGTTTTTTAAGGTTCAGTAATTGAACAAGTAAATGGGGATACTATTGAGTCCTATATGCAGGCTGGCAAAGCTCAGTTGACATTTTTAAAGAGGAGATTGAAGTCTAATAATAAATCTCTACTCTGTCTGCTAATAATAAGAGGGAAAGTGTGTCTGTCGTGTCTGCGTCTTATTTAGTAGTCGTCTAATTTTTCCCCCAAATTTTAATAAATGTTAAAAAATATTTTTATGCATAATCTACAACAATAGTTTTCAATACTGCAATGCAATTCAAACCGTTTTCATTGCTTATACAAATATTTAATTGTGTGTATCTCTTCCATTGTTGAAGGGCAATATCCTAACCGATTTTACTTTCTTTACTTATTTTCATCAATTTTTTTTGTGAAATCTTCAAACAAAACGCTCTAAGATAGTAAATATATTATGGAATATACCCAACAAACTCAAAGACTATGGTTGCTATATTTTAATTCTTTCTATTGACATGTTTTAAACCAGACAACATGATTCTACACGTAAAATGTGCCACTCCAGTTTAATGTTGAAATCAAATGTATATTTTGCATGAATTATAGAAAAGCGAAGTTGGCACCGACAACGTGGTTAGATGACACGGACAGTTGCTCGGACTCCATTAGGGACGTTCGCGTAGACAATGAACAGAACGTGTGCAAGTCTACTAAAAAGACACAGGTTACATGCCTACCACAATTTGAAGTTTAAAATTACTTTGTTAAGGAAGGCATGTATATTAAATTACAAAAGGAAATGCAACTAAAATTAAATAAAATCAGCATTCCCGGTGCACAAGCTGGTAGTCGAAGGAGGCTAGCAAAAGAAGAGATGAATATTAATAAATTCCCATCTTAAATCAACATATAATGCAAACTAAAACTACTGAAAAATAACTATTGCTAAGTTTTGACTATGGATGGATAAATAAATTATTGCTTTTAAAAAAACTTCTAGGGGTAAAAAAAATATACCCAAAGACAAAAATTCTAAATTTCTAACTTAGAGAAAGGTTGGTTGTGAGAGTTTAATTAAAGAGTAGATTTAACAGTAGTTCAATAAAAAAATGTTTATATCTTTGTTTATATTTTGTAACCACTTGCTTTCATTAAAAAATATAAAAAATAAATTGCTGTATGAGATATTTATTCTTTCATATTAGGTGTTTAGAACATATACCGTTTTTGTTTTTCTTCAATTCTTTCATGTTTATAAATTTCATATTTCTTGAGACGGAATTTTGTAATATATTTTTCAATCTTTTCCTGATATGCTAAATCACTAAAATTCAGTGCAGTAGCATGATTCGGGAGATATCACATTATTTAAATATTTTCAGAACAGCTAAAAATCAGGCAGCTTAAGTGTTAAATAACAATAGGACATTATGCGCGCATGTGTTATGTAGTTCTAAAAATTAGATCTTTTATCTAATCAGAGTATAGTAATTTATTCAGAGTATAGTAAAGAAAACGGAGTACGAATTTTGGGTGTTTTTCCTTCCACCGATTGGGTTCAAAATTTGATACAAATCTACAATTTTGGTGACAAAACGCCGCACAGTGGTTCAGATTGCTCATCTAGAACTCAAAAACCCAATAATCTGACATCATAAGCTCACCTTCAATCATACTTCAAATAAATGTTTATATTCCAGACATGCTAAATCATCACAAATTTCGGTATCTCCCCCTATTACGTCATCAAAGTGAAAAGTGTCCCAATTGCTCTGTTCTAGTCGGAGTGATTGTACGCGGGCTCTCATTAAAATAAATATTCATTTTAAGGGATTTATTTTGAACTGATACATGTTTTTTCTGTCAGAATGGAAGGAAAAGTTGTGTATTTAATATTTCATATCGTTTCAGCTTTATTCGATGCATTATTTTCCTTGAAAGTTGGAGCAATAATAGGCTTGAAAAATTGACAATATTTTTCTTTAAATATTCAATATTTTGGACTGCATCTTTTTTTGTACGCGTTTGTTGAAATTTCTGTTGAATAATAAATGATTGACCTTTGAGACAAAGTCAAAATAGATTTTAGCTGCGGTTATATGCGCGGCCAAATTTGAAATTTTACTTTCTTTTCAGTCTCTCGCTAGTTCTGTTCAAAAGACGTCTCTTTGAAAAAATAAAAATAGACGATTCTTCTGAAAAATATTTGGAGGTAGAACTCATACAGCATGTTACAAATGTTACAATGGAATACAGTACAATATATAAGTCAGAGGAGATGAATAACGAAATTAAACGAAAAATTCATTCATTTTGGATAAGTCTTAAAGAAATATGGTTGAGAAGTTTACGCAACAAAAAAGGAATTTTTTAACGAATAACGAGAAGTGGTTCTCGTATTGTTTTTGTGTAATTTATTTTAAGATTTGATGTTATTTATATAACATTTATATTATACTCATGAAATTCTTTAACTTTGCAACCATCGTGAGAGGCTTGGTATTTATCCCCAAAGTATTCTTAATATACAAAAATTTTAACTGTTTGAAATAAAAAATAAATACTTATAAGACTTTACTAAAATTCAATAATCCTTATTTTTTGACTGCATCCGTTATTTGATAAAATTTTCTAGAGTTTTCTAATATTTTTTCAGCTATTGCCAGCTTTTGTGTAGATTGCGAGAGATTCTTCCATAGAGAATAATGGAGAAGAATTTAAAAAAATATCACAAATCAAAAAATATCCAACGGAATGTTATAAAATTTCATGGGCGATAACTGAAGTCCATTTCCTTTAAACTGCAAATTTCAAGGTTCTGCTATTTTTAGTTTTTATACTATGAGTTTTGTCTCACAAGAAAGCGAAACTGAACCACTGTGCGCCTTTCCAAATTATATTTGTCTAAGTTGTGATGTTTTCTAGTCACCTCGTTCACAAAAATGCAAATGTGCAGATAGACAGACGGTCAAAGCTTTTACGGATTTGGTCCAAATTTTGATACAGATCTACAATTCTAAATATATGACTACATGTAAGTTTCATTCGATCCAGCTATTTCCGTTTTTGGGTTATCGTTTTCACATAGACCGGACAGACTTCCTGCAGACGGATTTCGTCCAATATTTGACCGCAATATGTCATTTCGATGTAAAAACTGCATACCAAATTTCATTTCTCTAGCTAGGTACGTATTTTTAGCTGTCGTGTCCCCAGACCGACATACAGACAAATATTCCAAAAATGGTAATGGTTTTTTCGTTCTCAGGGAGGCCTGATACTTGGAGATTCGTCAAAATCTCGATGTCGAAGTTTTCGACAAATACAATACTTTATCTGAGAAAAAGTAGTTTTAATTAAACTGTGGCAGTGCGTGCTTTTGAACCTGGGACTTTGGGTCCGGAGTCACGAATCTTAACCACTAGACAAAAGGAATTCCCTCCGTCCGGAGGTGGATACTGACTTATATGCATCCGAGTAAGATGGTGCAGCACCATGCACTAGAGGAGGAACCCCCAGCTTTTTTATATTATCTAAATAACAAGGAAGCGATAATTGCACTTTCGTGTGCTGCGTGCATATGCGCAGATTGCTGCCCCCATTGTCTGTGCGCAGGCACATGCAAACTTTGTGCTACGAAATGCGTCATATACTTTGTGCTGTGAAATGCGTTACAGTGTGCTATGAAATGTGTCATAGACTTTGAATTGGGAGAGCTGCGTTGCTGTAGGAGTTGTAGAGCTGTCATCTGGTGAATGTAGCAGAAGATGGATGATGTGATTTTTGGTGCTACCATCTAGCAGTGGGACTGAAAGTAATTGTTGCGTGTTCTTTGTCCGCGAGTCACCACTGTGGCAGTGAGTGCTTTTGAACCTGGGACCTTGGGTCCGGAGTCACGAATCTTAACTACTAGACAAAAGGAATTCCCTCCGTCCGGAGGTGGATACTGACTTATATACATCACATAAGATGGCGCAGCTCGCCGCACTACAAGACTCTCTAGATTATTTTTTATATAAATTCTTAATTTTAACTATATGAATTTCTTCAAGAGAATGGAAGCAAAATTTAACTTGTTAGATGTGTTCTATTTTTGAAGAGCTTAACAAACCGATGTTGTTTACTTGCAGAAAATGTTTTCTTATTTCTGTAATTAAGAGATAAATTTAGTTAAGTGTGCAAGTGCACACATTTGAAACTAAATCTATTGTAAAAGACAACACAATTTAACAGTACGCACAAAAGCTACTAGCGACTGAATCACAAGTGAATGGCAGAATAAGGATTTATATGCATCCTCGGATTATTGAACAAAAAAGCTCTCATTAAAATTAAGCCATTAATTACTAAGTCGCATTTTTTTCAATTTTTTTTTGTATTACATGTCCTGAAATCAGTTGGCAAAATATTAAAAAAAATCATACCTGAAAAATTTGTTTTGTTGTCCTCCTAAGCTTAACATCCCTATTTAGACAAAGTCCTATTAATGCAAAAAAACCTAACAAAATCTAAAATTATGCGGAACTCCAAAAAGAAAACGCATTCATCAAATTATATTTGTTGATATATTTGTTAAATGCAAGTCAATTAATATGTAAATAATTGAGCGAAGTTACCATTTTCTTCTTCACATTACGAAAACTTTCTTTTCGAATTTGATATAAAAATAAAAAGGCTACATTATTAACCGATCGGTTGAATATAATATAAGAAATGAACATTTAAAAATACGTTTGTGTAAAATTTATGTTGAAATAATAACTCCTGTTAGTTTAATAGATAAAACAACTTTCGCTTCAAATATAGAGATTTTTTCTACCCAGAAAATCAAATACTGATGTCAAAAACATTCGAAACTTAACTTTGACTAATAAATTTGGTATGGCGATAAGCAGGGCAGTTTTCTTCGTATTGTAATCTTGAGTAGTTTTGAACTATAGTGTAAAGGATATCATTTTAAATTATGTACGAGAGAAAAGGTTAGCTTAAATTTATATCTAAAGGTGGGTTTGCATAAAACCAATATTGTCTTGACAATAAGTTCACGCATGCGCTGAAAGAAGATCAGGCATGTGCAGAAAGAGCGGGCAATGGCAAGTTCTTGTCCCGACGGGACAGCTACATGCCGTTGTGCTCTCTTTCTGCGCATGCGTAAAGTTGTTGTCGAGACAAGAAATGGCCTCGTGTAAACCCTGTTTTACGGAAAATGGTTGTCACGTGACTGTAATGAAATGTAGCGTATGGAAGCAGCGGGAGTACTCGCTCATCGACTTTCTATTATTCTAACACAATACGGTGCGTTTTATGCTTCACAGTACAGTGAAGAATAATGAGTATAGATTTCGGATATTTTCCTTTGCATTGCGTTCACATACTCTCAGATATTCAGATCAACAAACAGAATATCCAGCTCTTCGATGGGTTGGGTCTTAAATTTGATGCAGATCTGCAATACTAATGACGAGATCAAATATTTCATTTGTGTTAGTCGTTAATTTTTGGCTTATCGCGTTCACATACTCTC
>BGPR01009619.1:0-10361 GCA_013235015.1 Araneus ventricosus
TATATATATAATATTTGTATATTAGACAATGACTTTCTTTTTAAAAAAATTATTTCAAACATGTAACAACTATTTAAAAAATATTTGTGAACTAAATATAAAGAATAATATACTTTTAAAATATAAGACAATTTTATCAGGGAAAAATATAAAAATTACATTTCTTGACTTTATATATATTATTGTATGTTAGAATATATAAAATTTTTAGATATAGCTTTTCTGGTCAAGCAAATTTTGCACAAATGAGAAGCAGGCTCTCTTTTACATGAATTGCACCAAAGGACTGAAAATCCTGTTCCCCCCCTTTTCAAAAATAAGAATTATCCTTCTCTACCCTTTATTGGACAATAGACTAAGGATGTCTTAGAAATGTTGCAATCTTGCAAGAACTAAATAACATACTCTTCTCCTCTCCCCTTTTAAGTATTTGGATTAGGGACTTAAGAATAGACTACTTCTTACTAAGCATAAAAAAGAAAAGAAACCAGTAACTAGGTGACAAGTCACTGAAATTTTCTGAAGTAACTTTTTCTAACCTGAACTCAAAAATGCGTTTTTGAACTATAATTTACACATCAACCATTCTATGCGCTTGTTATTTACAGTAAATAAAGTTTAATATTTATTTAAAAGCAAGAATTTTAAAAAATCCAAATGGAAAAGAAACATAAAAGTGACTATTTTTCAAAAATTTCTCAACATTCAGTATATTACGTTAGACGTAAGAAACAAACTTCATTAGAAAAGAAATCGCTTTCCCTTTCTGATGGTGTATTTATTTTTTTCGTACAATTATCCAAAAATATGCTATTGAGAAATTAGAGCAAAACAACACAAAACATTAATTAAAAATTTTTCTAGATAAAATTTTTAAGGCTTCGAGGTGCATTGAGTCACCATCAGTTGTGTGCCAAATTTCATGACTAGAAGTGCGATAGATTTGTCTGGACATCGTGCACACAAACATTGCCTTTTATAATTATAGAACATAGTTTAAATTGTGCTATGTAGATGTTTGTATTTCTTTTGGAACATTTGTATGTATTACTTAGTTATCTTGCATTTGAACATTATTGAAATATAAAAATTTTGTTTTCCCCAACGGTATTTAGTTTTCTCCAATATTAAAATGAAACTCAATGCATTTTACTATGTTCTTTCTTTGTGAACATGATCCTGTCACAATATTTATTTTATAAAAAAGGAGCACCTCATACTTTGCATTTTATTGTATTGCTCATTAGAGTTTTATTTAAAATTTTATTTGCTTATGTTCTCAAAAATAAAGATATGCAAAGTACTCTAGTTACATAAATTCAATGAAATATTTTTTTATGATTTATATATTCTTTCCTTGAATATACATTTAAAAATGTTTTAAATTCACTATTTAAAGATACATGAACAATTTTATTTCATTAAAGCAGATTAACTTGATATTTAAAATAAAGTGATTTAAATCGGTGATTTTTTTTAAAAAATCAGTTGATTTAAATCAGTGATTTTAATCAACTGATTTAAATCGCCGTAACCCTGTCACGAATAGAGGTTTTTTTTGGATGGGGCCTCAAGATAATTTTGCTCCTTGGGCATCATATTCTCAAAATCCGCTACTGGATTCAGCGTCAATAAACTCCAACCGACCAACCTTATATTCAAAGTGAAAATAAAATATTTATTTAAATTCTTCAATGAAACTTTTAAAATTATTGTAGCTATTAAAGAAATTATTTTAACAAAGATATAAAAACATGTCGGCAAAAAACGTGATAAATGATACAGATTTTAGAGTAAAGGAAAATATAAATGCAAGTTACCAAACGCGTTAAATTAACTTAAATACTTTGAATGTAATATTGTGATGCTAAATAGAAAACAGAATAAAAAGATTATTTTACAACAATGACTTCGAGTACATGGACGTTGAGTATATTTCCTTGAAACATGTAAATATGAAAAATGCCGTTAAAATAATTCTGCAATGAGCTAAGATACTTATATATCTTATATTTATGCCAAAATTTATTAATGTTGAAAATAGTATCTAACGCAAATTATAACGTGCTAATATAACTGAATGCAATACTGATACAAAATACTTTGTGAAATTAGCAGGTAATGCAATATTATATAATCAGACTTCTAATGAATGACAAACTAATAAAACTATTATCATAATTGTATATACAAGACAATGAAGTTGCACACTTTGACTCTAAATATGCAAATATCAAGTAATATAAAAATATGGTACATGAAAAAACTATTACTGCACTGATTATTTTAGATGATACACAGAGAATTATTGTATGACAGTCATTTTGAGTTACTTGATCCATTATTTCATTTTCTTAAAACATATAAGTAAAACAGATTTCCGATATGAACAAGGATATTCAAACACAATGTATCTAATTAATTATTTCATGAATAAGTTAAAAAATTATGAGCACACAAAAAAATTATGCGTTTTTCCAAAATTTTAAAGAAAAGAGTTCCGATTTTTTAAAAATGTTCAACTGTGTGGTATTTTTCGAAGCATGGTGTAACGCATAAGGTTACGTTACACTGCGCGCATTGGTACCTCGATTCCTTTCTTACCCGCTGACCTTTTTCGCTAAACTTCTGACTGCAAACAATGCATATTTTTGTCGGGGCTTTCTTTTTCTGTGTTGGTTGAATGTGAGATGGAAAGTGACGTCCGGTGAGGCGGTCAGAAGCTGTAGTATTTTGTGAAGAATGTTTCGATTCCCCATGTATTTTGGCCAATTCTTCAACAAGCTGAAGGCGGAAGTCCAAATGGGACATGGTGCCCCCATTCTTTTTGTAGAGGACAAAGGAATTCCACACTGACTGATTTAAAATTTGTCGAAATATTTTTAAGTAATACTTCTTTTGCTGATTTCTTACAGTAGGGTAATATGACAAACACTGATCAGCCTTATCCACGCCTCCCATAGTAAGGTTGTAGTCAATTATAGCTTGAGGGTTTTTGGAAACTATTCTTTCCGATTTTCCGTGAGTTTTTTTCCTTTTCTTGTCCTGTTCGACAATTACCGTATTATGCACAGTACTTAAAATACAGATGGGTTTTTTGTCCATGTATTTCATTACACAAATCTTCCCCTTCTGAAATCCAACGATTTCTCCTTTTCTGAGAGTCCCTTTTTTTATTTCTTCGGGAACACCAATTCTGTTAGGTCTCAATGTACCATAAACATCAGTGCGGTGACATAACAGAAGTTCTGCCAATTCTGGTGACGTGTAGAAATTGTCCAAAGTTACACAATAGCCCTTGTCAAGAAGATCCTCCAAAAGTGTCATAACTATGTTCGTTGTAGATTTGTAATTGGGGGATTCATTCCACAGTGGCATATCCTTTCCTGTGTAAATAAGGCTATTCCAAATATAACCACTGGAAGATTCGCATAGCTGATAGAATTTAATCCCGAACCTGGCTCTCATTTTTGGTAGGTACTGTTTGCAGCCCAATCTTCCTTTATACAATAATAAGGAATCATCAACTGACACATCCCTTTCTGGAACGTAACTTGATTTGAACTTTCTATTTATGGCATCATAAACTTCATAGATTTTTCGTAAGCCAGGTTGGGGATGTGTCTCCAAATCGATTGTTTCATTATTTGTGAAATGAAGGAATTTCATGATGATGCTGAATCTTTTTTCGGACATAAGTTGCTTCAAATATGGAGTGCTAAGCAATGGCCTCTGCGACCAATACCACTTTTGCAATGGCTTTTGTACTATACCTTGCAAAATAATAATGCCCAAAAAAACACGAATTTCACTTGAGTCGACATCTTTCCATTTCTGAACCCTTGAGCTTGGAGTTAAATCATTTTTCTCAATGCAATCTTCTGCATAGCGGTTCGTTTCGCTAGCTATATAACCTACTATGTCATCATCGAAGAAAATGCAGAAAAATTCAATGGGAGAAGAACCGTCCATGCGTGTATTCAGTCCTGGGTTGCCACTGAAAGGAAATCTTGGTGGGGGTGGTGCAAGGTTTTCTTGGTCAATTCTACACCAGTTTCTAGCGGCATCCAATGTATCTTCATCGGAATCACTTTCATCAGAAATGTCCTCATAGGAAGAATCCGATTCTGAGTATTCTTCTAAATCCATTGTTCATAAGTATTTTGAAACGCAATTAAAAAACGAACGTGTCGAGAGTTGAGAGAGCAACGCTAAGCCGAGAGCACATGAGCAGTAAACATCAAAAAGAAATGACAAAACATAAAACAAGTCGGAGTTTATATATCCGTCTAAAGACTACCCTTCCTAAAATTGCAGTTCTTGGGGAAAAATACCGGATTCGTCTCGAGTCTCTGCTTGAATGGATGACGACTTCTCACCTCGATAGAAGATATTACCTCGATAGAACATAATAACATTAATGACAGAGACACGGACACACCTCTAATTCTATTCCTGCTGAGGCTTTAGTACTATCTACTGCCTGTCTAAACAGCTGATATTTCGTTCCTTTTCAAATCGTATTTATTTACGCTCAAGTGTCGCCCCACGGCCATTCACTCACCCCTACACAGGTTTCAAAATACCTTGCTTCAAAGATAAACTGGCTGCTGTCCCCCTATCCCAACCAATTTCCTCACCTCAGAGCCCACAGTAGCATAAATCACTGTCATGTCTCTCCTTTAACATCGGAGTATTCTCTAACCGCAAAAAGGGGGAAGGGATGTTCATTGTTAAAAATTGCTGCCGTTTGCTAGTACAACTAAGTTTTACGAAGGTGGCATTTCTCAAACGTTTCAAAATTTCCATTGCGCCGCTGGGAGGGTTAATTACCAATCTAAGGCAAGGTTGGGTTCTTTAAAGTCATGAAGGATTAGAATATCTTATAAGCTGCACATAAACTGTTACAAACTGAGAAACATTATAGACAGAGAATATGAAAAAATAACTAAAAACGAAACACAACGTTTAACATGTGTTTGCGTATTAATAGTGGCTATAATTTTATAAAGTGGCTATTTCTTGTATTTAGTTAAAAAGGAAACAATTAATTTTCTTAAGAAAGCTAAGCATTTCACAATTTTGTTAGATTGCACTCCAGGATGAGCCATCAAGAACAAATGTCTGTTAGTTTGAGATGTAGATGACTCTGAAAGCACATATACAAGCAGGGCCGGTTTAAGTCCTAAACGGGCCTGTAGGCAATACAAGTTTAAATTTCTTCCCTACTCAGTTTGAAAACCAAATATTTTCCATTGTTTTACATACAAGCAAATATTAAGACATACTAAAATTAAAAAGAAGTATATTTAATTTGCCGATCACCTTCAGGAGAGTGATTTCAATACCTCAGAAATAAAAAAACTAAAATTTAAAGTATTTTTTTTAATGAGTGGTGAAAAAATTATAAAATTTTTTACACAGTCTAAATAATCTAGTATAAAATTTTTAGGGATATTTTGCAGCCAGAAAAACGGTAGAACAAACTGGATCACACTGATCTTCTCACGAAATTGAAAACATGAAAACAAACTAATAATAATGTTCTGAAATTTAAACAATACTTGATTTCAATTTAAATAAGTTCAAGTATACGGCTCTTGTAAATTAAATGAAAACATTAAATTGAATTACCTTGAAAATAATGCATAAAATATAATAAGGCATTTTAAGCCACCAAAGATATTGGGGCCCTAGGCAACATACTTTACCTATTTGATAATTCGGGCCTGTTTACAGAAACAATTTGTGTAGGAACGGCAAAAGACTTGACAGGAAAATGCTGTTGACTAAAAATATCGTGAAATATCATTTTGAAAAATATCGTGAATCGGAATTCATACTATCTACTTTTAACAACTGCGAAGGAAATAGTTGAGTAGTTAGTTGAAGGCGACACCTGAATTTAAGAATTAAAGAACTGGATGGGGAAAAAAGTAATTTTTCATTGAAGCAACCAATCAGTCTATTTCACATTGTCAATTATATATTTTCTAGTCATAATGAATAGTGCCATTTTTTCTTTTCAGAAAAGATCGAAAATTTATCATGAGCCAAAAGTGTCATATGGATTTTTATCTAATTAGGATAATATTCACAAACTGTCTGAAGACGATCTTTTTAAATGTTGCAAAGATTTAAATGCAACTGTGCAGTGTGATATTGATTTATTGAATGAAATCTAAATTTGTCATCGAGTTTTACCATTCAGGGACTCAGTAATACAATATTTATTTAAAAATAATTTATTCAAATTGTATCCAAATTTTGTGACTGTTCCGAAAAATATATTAACTTTACCAATTACAAATGTATCTGCAGAAATATCTTTCTCATGATTGAAAATAATAAAAAAAATTACTCGAGTTCTAGAATTTGTTAAGAACGAATCAATTTCTTAGCCATGAAATTGCGATTATATTATCAACGAATTTGCTATAATGAATGTAAGAAAATGAAACAAAAATAACATATTGTTTGTTACCTTAAATTTAAATGCTGAATTATTTTTTAGATTTTCAATAAAATTCCCATTGTTTTAGTTTTCAAAAAACATTACTGAGTAATAAAATTATTTTGGCGTTCTGAATGGGACCAAAAATGTTTTTTCTACAATTTAGACCAAAATGCTTTGTTTTGTAATAGTTATATGTTAACTGGATAGAAATACAAATTTCTAAAACAGTTGTCATGTTAAGAAATGAAAAGTTTAGAAACTTTAAGTTAAAAAAGATTTTTTATTAAAGCTTCTTCAGGTTTAGTTTCTAATATTTTCTCATCTAACTTTTTAACTGATTCTCAAAAGATACTGAATAAAATTAGGATTCCGATTTTAAATATGTGAATTAGTTTCTGAGAAAAAATATTTTCTAAAAATATATGTAAATTTTATGCAAAATATTAGATATTTTGTCTGTTTTATTTGCTATTAATAACGAAATAATTCAATTATATAAAGGCTAAATTAAGTTTTAAATTTTCGCTTTTTCCGAAAAAGTTTAAAAGTAGTATCTGTTGCAAATAAATGATTTCTTTAACCCATTCAAGGGCGGTGGTTTCCTTTCGTAACCACCTGTTAAAGAATTATTTCGTAGGGAAACTGCCAATTTATGGTGATGTATTTCACAACAATACATATTCTAATATTCAATAAAGAGACCTAATTACAGCAAAATTTCTAGTCTTCTTCTCTCATGGATCTATTTATACGCGAATAAATTTAGTTTTCTCAAAGAAAAGAAATCGACTATTTTTCAATCAATTTCTATAAAATAGGACTAGTCAAAACTTATTAAATATTTTTCTACGTGGTCTTTCTTTGCAAAATAAAAAATAACAGAAATGTGTTACTTATTTCAAATTATTCATGGGGTTTCTAGGATAAACACCTTTTCCAGGTGTTATACGGAATGTTTGCTACAATTGCTACGATAATCGATTTAGAGATTCAGTCAGAGGTATCTCTTCACAAGCATTTTGTTTTGTTTATGAAAAGAAAAGCTTATAAACATTTTTACGCCATAATAAGAATCTGAGAAAGATTTTTTTCACAGAGTTTGCGAAAAGCTGCATGAAAACTTCCCTACCTTGCTATTCGTTTTAAGGATAAGGAATTCAATTGTTGCAGCAAACGTTCCTTCATAACACCTGCGAGCCAGTCTATTGTAAACCTTATCACCAAGAATCTGTCACTGCCAACCAAGTCATCAATGGAGGGTAAAGCGGAGACGAGAAAACGCGGATTTGCCACTTACGATAGCAAAATTCAAACCAGGAAAAACCGGTTGTTCCCATCTTCAAGGCGACCGAACGAAAAGAAAAAACACGGTTTTGCGGAAGTCGGCGTAGATTTTCTTTACGTAAAAAACCGTTTGCGACGCTCCGAGGGTTAAAAAGGATTGTGATACTGCCATATATTAAGCCATGTTAAAAATATTAATCAAGTTGAAAATAAAATAAAATAATGCTTAAAAAGCTTTTACATTTGGCAAACAAAATTTAAGTAAAATCCTTTACAATTTCATAATTCCAGTATGTCCTTTCTTTTTAAATATTATTTGGCATCAACAAAATGTCAAATAGTATTGGGATGCTCTTTAAATGAGGAACTTTAAAAATTTATATATCACACCAATTGCCTTTTATATATTATACAACATTTTAAGTGAAATATTAAAATATAAAATTTCAGCGTAATGTCTCATATTTGCATGAGCCGCAATCCCAGTATCGGATATCAAAAATGAAACTACAGTAGAACCTCGCTTATCCGAAATTTCGGTTAATCTGAACCGATTTTGTTTTCGAAAATTATATGTAATTGAAAAGATTACCTGAGAAGATTTAAATATGCATACTTAAAACAAAAAAGTACGTTTTCAGCATGCGTAATGTTGTACACATTCAAGAAACTAATGAAATTCGCCGTAACATAAAGTCACTTCATACAGGAGCACATCCATTATTCTATTGAAAAGGGGAGACATATTCTCTTTCTATTGCTTTTGAATAAAAGAATTCAAGAAATGGTAGCACTGAGTACTTATAACTTATATTTTTTAGCACACATCTTTTTCTTTTCTATTTTTATGGAATATCGGGTAATCCGAACAGGCACCGGTCCAAATCAGTTCGGATTAGCGGGGTTCTACAGAACAATCTTCAAACTTTTAGCTTCGTGTATGGTAGGCTTCATTCTGTAATGCGTATCAAAAAGCGATACTACTTTTTTTGTCTACCAGCCCTTATATAAAAAATCCTGGCTTTAAATAAAGTAAAAACTGACTTCGCTAAAAATTGTTCCTTTTTTCTAATTTAAAAATATATATAGAAAATGACTGTTTTAAAATATTCGTAAAGTTTATTAAAAGCTATATTTTAAATGCATTATGCATTATGGGCTATATTCAAATTCTTAGTTTATAAAAATATTGCGATGCCGGTTTCTTCTGTTACTTTAATGATTTTATAGATTGAATTGAATATTAAATACTCAGAGTAATAAATTAAGAAAGAAGTGATATTTCAAATATATGAAATAGCGTTTACAATACAACACTATACGAATGCGGATATTTTAATGTTTATAAACAAATAGCCCATTAAAACCGTCATTCAAACCAGGTTCGCTTTGCGGAACCTCGTTTGTTTTAGTATACTGTTAGTGCTAGACCTGTATCTAGGCCAAAAATCTAAAATTTCAAAGTTTGCAAGGGGTTGCAGGCCCCTTGGTGCTTGATAACCTCAAAAATATTGATTATTCTATGTTTTTCCAAAATATCTCCTTAACACCTGTTACAGAGAAAATTTAAACTAGAGTAATTTAACTACATTCTGAGTCAAAAGTCAGCTCAGTAGCTTAAAAAATGACTAAGGTAGCGGCTTTCAAGAAATCAGAAATTTCCCAAAAAGTTGCGTAAATTATGATTTTTTAACGTATTACTATATTCCTCCAATTGGGGTCTCGGGACGGAATTTGACTCACACGTCAAAACGCCACAAAATACGTTGTATGGGGGATCCTCTATATCTCGGTAACTGCATTTGTTAAAAACATAACCAATGTCTTATTTTAGAGATAAATTATACCAACAGAACTTTTAAAAAACTGAAAATCGTTATTGTAGTTCAGCGACTTCTGAGTCGCAAAGTTGGGTAAAAATACGCATGAATTGGTGAAGCGATCCTCCATATCTCGGTAACTAGATATGTTAAAAACATAACTAATGTTTTAACATAAAATAACATAACTAAAACATAACATAAAATAACTGTTAAATTTTCTTTAAATGATGTAAAGCTTTCCCTGAAGTTTACTTTAAAGAATTACTATAATAGAATAGTTAAGACTATTAGTCTGTACTAAATTTGAACTCGACTGTGACGAAACCATAATTCCAAATTCTATAATTCTTTTTGAGATCTTCAATGTACCCCTTTCTCTGTTAAACGAAACTAAAATCAACACTCTATGTTATTTCGTTGCGCAGCTATAACCCTTTAGTTTGAGCGCAAAAACGTCATAATTTTTTTTTCTTTCCCGACACATCATTAGACCACTAAGGAGAGACGTATGTCTGCGTCAAAAGTAAAAATTTTGTCAGAAACGCGAACCTCAAATTAAAATCGTAAATACGTGAAGCACTAAAAAAATACAATAAATTTGGCCAGAGATTACATGCCCCGCGACCTACGGTTAAACTTGCAGTGGTGAAGGTTTAAAATTTTTAGTGCCAAAATTTTTATAAACATCATAGTTTAGCAGATATTCAAAAGACCCTGTCAAAATGATGGGAGGCTGTCTTTTTCAAACAGTCGCTGATGTTAAAGGCGTAGGACTACTTTACTCGCGATTCTCTCTT
>BGPR01009619.1:10386-56618 GCA_013235015.1 Araneus ventricosus
TTCGACGCTGGTCCGGTACGTATTGCTCTTACATATATGTTTGTGATCTTCTTGTGTGTTTTGGCGTATTTCAACATCAATTTGCTTTATTCTTGTTGTTCAACTCGTGTTGAAAATATAGATTTATATTAATGTAATTTTACCAATTCATTTATTAGCTGTATGTTTTAATCTACCGCTGCTGCATTGGTAAGAAACTGTCACTTAACATGTTCTTCATTAACCAAACAAGTTTCATGACGTTATGGGAAGAACATGTTAAGTGCAAAGATTATCTATTTTCTTTATAATTAAAAAAGCCAACCAACCATGACATCGGCAAACATAAATATTTTTGAATCTTTCTCGTCACAAAGTGTCATTAGCCAAAGATGAATGAAGAATAAAAAAATGTAACCTTTTAAACTTTAAAAGTCGTTTTCTGAAATTCACTTTATGTGTCACTTAACATATTTCATCCTCAGCTCTGGTGAGTGGCTACTTACCATGCGACTGCACATATGTATCGTTACAAAAATCGTCTGTAGATTGCCTCGTGGCTGTGTTTTCCACCAGACAGGATAACGGAGAATGACACTTTATTCGAGATATTGGAAAACACGAAGGCAGGTAGCAGGAAAATTTTTACAAACCATGGCAGACGTATTCCCTTCAATGGAGCAACAACACGGCAATAGCCTAAGCGTCTCACAGCTGACCAACTCTCAAAGCGAGCGTCTCCAAATGAATTATCACCGACGTTCAAGATACACGGTGTCTTATATAAACTAAATTTTTTTATACCTTTTTTGTGACGGTATGTGATGTCACAAGAATCATCATTGCATTCTGTATATCTCTGCTCTAATAAAGATATGTGAGATTCTTGGAAGTCGAGCTTAGAGATTTTGCTTCGCCTAGTTTTCGTTGTCCTTCAAAGTTGAGGTCGTTGGTCTCATTCACCGATAGGTAGTAAAAACTCCTGTAAATGTCTTTCCTACTTAAGTGCGCAAATAGGAAAACATTTAAAGAATTGATGTGTAAACATTAAATTTCATCTTGCAGTTTTCTTCACACCAAGAAATTAATTGAAATAAGTAGGAAGGAAGAATTTAGAAAAAAATATTAGAAATTATTATATGTAGCCAAATCTGAGACCTTTCTAACACTGAAGTAATGGGAGCTGAAACAGCAGCCTTCCTTCACCCCATTTGAAAATGCATGCCAACAATACTGCGCTGGGTGACGGTGCTACTGATCTTTCTAATTGGGAGGAAAAATGATATCCTCCGCTCACAAGGTAGCCGAACGAGATATGATACCAGTCGTACTGGCTGTGTCTTAGAAGTTAAAAATTCCACCGAATATCAAGAAGAAGATAACGTAGAATACTTGAAACTCGATGGGTACACTGCAACATTGGTATATTAAAGAGATTAATTTATTGTCAGGATGACAGTGGAAGCCTCGGTATATAATAGTTATAACTAATCCTAAACCATTTAAGGTTTTGTGTGCATAGCAAGATGTGGCGACGGATAGGAGTTTTAAAGCTGTCGAGACTTTATGAAGTAATGTCTTGGATGTATGAAGAGGAAGGGTTTTGAATTTCAAAGCCCTTCATTAACAACACTTTGAAGGAGTAAAATTATCCTAAACAAGATAAGAGAAGCTGAGGAAGTGTGACGATTTATAAGATTCTAGCAGCCGATAGTACGCCTTCTCATTTACTGTACATAATAAGTTCGTTACAAGACATCAGGTTTATAGATATTTGTACGTGTTGCAATTAATAGACAATTCGCGTTGCATACTACCTTCTGTTTACATTCATCCTGGAGTAGATGCCATCCATTTGAAAATGTTGTAACAAGCACTTATGAAAATTCAGGGCAAGAGTTTGCTGCTGATGATGAAAGAGAGTTTCATATGATAATGTTCAGTTATTGTTATGGAGCCTTGTCATAGAGATAAAGAGGAATGAAAACTAGTTTCATGAAGAAGCATTTGATTTGAACATGGTGCAGACAAATTATCTAATTACTATGGAGAATTCTATATTGATTCAACTTTTACAAAGAAACATTAGTCGAATTATTAAATTATGCATGTGACTTTTCATATCATGGACCCAAAACCTACCAGAATTGTAGCATATCCACGATTGAAATCAAAGCAAAAAATTTATCAATGCAATATATTTTATTAAGAAATAAAATGTCCTTCATTGTAACCGCCATTCGACCAGTCAACAAAGAAATTGAGAGAAACTTCCAAAGAAACTAAAGTTAATTGAGGTAACTTCGAAAACAAGGGATTAACGGTAACTTCAAGAAACAAGAGTATCGCATGAGTATTAACTTCTAGAAAAGAGTGAAGATAATCCGAAGCACAAAAGAAACAAAAGAGAATCGCGAGTTGCAAGAAACTTCGAGGGCAAGAGAATCATGATTTTGAAGCCGAGAAACTTCCTGAGAGCAAAGACCAGCAGTGCAGAAGCGAGAAACTAGACGAGAGAATCATGAGTTGCAAAGTAGGCTTCGGGGACAAAGAGAATCATGAGTTGCAAGAGAAACTAGGAAGAGAATCCTTGTCCTTCTCGGTTTCTCTTTGCAACTCGCGATTCTCTTTTGTTTCTCGAAGTTTCTCGGTTTCTCTTTGCAACTCGCGATTCTCTTTTGTTCCTCGAAGTTTCTCGGTTTCTCTTTGCAACTCGCGATTCTCTTTTGTTTCTCGAAGTTTCTCGGTTTCTCTTTGCAACTCGCGATTCTCTTTTGTTCCTCGAAGTTTCTCGGTTTCTCTTTGCAACTCGCGATTCTCTTTTGTTTCTCGAAGTTTCTCGGTTTCTCTTTGCAACTCGCGATTCTCTTTTGTTCCTCGAAGTTTCTCGGTTTCTCTTTGCAACTCGCGATTCTCTTTTGTTTCTCGAAGCTTCTCGGATTATCTTCGTCACTCTTTTCTAGAAGTTACTCGCGATACTCTTGTTTCTTGAAGTTACTCGCTAATCCCTTGTTTCTCGAAGTTACTCTCAATTAACTTTAGTTTCTCGAAGTTTCTCTCAATTCTCTTTTGTTTGACTGAAATGAATTAAGGTTACAATGAAGATTGTTTTATTTCTTAATAAAATATATTACATTGACAATTCTTTTGCTTTGAGTTCTTCAATCGTGCGTGGATATGCTACAATTCTGCGTAGGGTCAGTCCATGATATGAAAAGTCACATGCATAATTTAATAATTCGGGACTAATGTTTCTTGTAAAAGTTGAATCAATATAGGAATTCTCCATAGTACTAGGATAATTTGTTCGCACCATGTTCAAATCAAAATGCTTCTTCATGAAACCGAATGCTTTCTCATTCCTCTTGACTTCTACATTAAATTCGCCCATAACAATAACTGGAACATCATTATCAATATGAAACTCTTCATCTATCAGCAAACTTGTCTCTGAATTTTTCTATAAGTGGGCTGAATAAGAACATTTTCAAATGGGATGGCATCTACTCCAGGATGAATGTAAACAGAAGGTAGTATGCAACGCGACTGACCATTAATTGCAATATCGGTCGTACAAATATCTACAGCCCCGATGTCTTGTAATCGACGCTTATTATGCACAGTAAAATGTATAGGCGTACTATCGGCTACACTACCTAGAATCTTATAAATCGTCACACTTCTAGCTTCTCTATCTTGTCGATAATTTTTACTCTTCAAAGTGTTGTTAATGAAGGGCTTTAATTCAAAACCTTCCACAATAACTTCATTTTCATACATCCAAGTTTCAGACATTACTATAAAGTCTGACAGCTTTAAAATCTCGTCCGTCGCCACATCTTGGCTATGCACACAAAACTCTGAACATTTAGATTAGTTATAATCAGTTATGTCGAGTTTCCACTGTCATCCTGGACAGCAATGAATCTTCTTGCTTGGCTCACCAATGTTTTCAGTGGGTATCTATCGAGTCTTAAGTATTCGTCGTTGATTTCTTTGATATTCGGTGTAGTTTTTAACTTCTAAGACACAGCTTCGGCACAGATCGAAGGAAAATATATTCCTCGTTCGGCTACTCTTAGAGCGGAGGATATCATTTCTTTCCTCCACTAGAAAGACCAGTATGCCCATTGTCACTCCATGCAGTATTGTTAAGGCATGCATTTTCAAATGGGGTGAAGGAAGGGCTGCCGTTTCGTGCTCCGTAATCATTTCAGTGTTAGAAAGGTCTCTAGATTTGGCTACATATAATAATTTCAATATTTTTTTTCTAAATTCTTCCTTCCTACTTTTATTTCAATTAATTTCGGTGCAGTTGTTAATTTCGCATGATGAAATGCATATTCGTTTATTAATTAATTTTAATGTCGCTTTCCCACCATGTTAGTCTCATGGTAGGAAAGAGACATTTACAGAGTTTCTTACTACCTATCGGTGAACGGAGACCAACGACCCTCAACTTTAGCGACAAACTTGGCAACCATTAGGCGACAAAATTTAAGCTCTCGAATTTCCAAGAATTTTCATGATATCTTTATTAGGAGCAGAGATATACAGAATGTACTAGATGATTCTATGTGACATCACATACTGTCACAAAAGGTATAAAAAACTTTAGTTGCTGATATAAGACAATCGTATTCGAACGTCTGCGGAGAATCTGTTTGGAGACGCTCGCTTTGAGAGCTGGTCAGCTGTGAGACGCTGAGAGCTATTGCTCGTGTTGTTGCTCTTATTGTTAGTGAATTGCTGTCTGTTTGCATTGCTAATTTGTGCATGTGCTGTTTTTCCTGCTACCTGCTCTTCGTGTTTTCCGGAATATTCGTGAATAAAGTGTCATTCTCCGTTATCCTGTCTGGTGGAATGTTTTCACCGTGCACCCACAGGACGATTTTTGTAACGATACATATATGTACAGTCGCGATGAAAAAAGTAGCCACTCGTAATTGAAGAGCTGAGTGGATGAACATGTTAAGTGACAATTACGCGAATTTCAGAAAACGACCTTTAAAGTTTAAAGGTTACATTTTTTTTATTCCTTCATTCAATTTTTGCTGTTCCGACACTTTTGTGACGAGAAAGCATTCAAAATATTTTATGTTTATTGACATGGTTACAGCTTTTTTAATTATAAAGAAAATTGATAATCTTTTGCACTTAACATGTTCTTCCATGCACGCGTCATGAAACTTCGTTTGCTTAGTCGTGGAAGAACATGTTAAGTGCATTTTACTTTCTGCACAACGTAATAGCGGTAGATTAAAAACATACAAATAATAATGAATTGGTAAAATTACATTACTATAAAGATCTATATATTTTCAACACGAGTTGAACAACAAGAATAAAGCAAATTGGATGTTGAAATAGCACACAAACACACAAGAAGATCACAAAATGATATGTAAGTTAGGGAAACAATAAAAATAAGAGTATTAATTTTTTAAGTATTAATTCTTTGGTTGTCATAAATATTATCACATTTTTACAATTTCTTTTAACATGGTTTTTTTCTTTTTTGTGAAAATAGAATTCTAAAATTTATTTTTCATTCACTAACTAGTGCAATTTGAAATTCATAGTTCTTGATGACAATGAACTATTTTAATATTTTCAGAACTCGGTTATCAATTGATTGCTTAACAACAAGTAAATTTTCGTTCCATTATTTGAGAAAAATTATTATAATATTTCTTATTACCTATAACAATAAATTCTGAATAAAAGACTAAAAAGTAGAAAATAATTAAAATAAAGAAATCTGCTTTGCAGCTCAATAACAAGAGTGTAGTTTTTAAAAATGATTTTAAAAACAAATGTATAAAATGATTTCGTTGTTGTAGTCGTTAAGTAAGGAACAGGCCGAGTTATTAACTATTTTTTTTATTTATTATGGGAGAGTGGCGGAATATACGTACATCTCGTATGAAAGTTTCAAGTCGAAAGAGAGCAGAGAATCCCTGCGTTCTCTCAGATAGGGGATTAACATATAGACACGTGATGAAAGTGTAAGGGAATAATAGCTATTTTTAGTAAATTACGTAAGTGTTTTAGGGAAAATTCTGGCGCCAAGAAGACGACATCATGATTTTCTGTGGTCGCGTGAAAGCGATTAACATATTATTTTATCAATAAATCTGCCAAAAAGAGAGATTTAATATACCTCCAGCGCGGGAAAGAAAACGAAACTGGAGTTTAAGAAAAGTGATTTCGGAATACATTAATATTGTACTAAGATTTTTAAATATTTAATATTAGAATTTTTTAAGCAAAATTAAGTGAAATTATTACATGTATATATTTCGTCATATTATCTCGACTTGATTTACTTTCACAAAAATATTTCGCTTTCCACGAATCTCCCTATTCAATAGATTTTGTACTGAAGTATTTAGTGGTACCCGTGAATCTTACTTCAAAGAAGTCTTATCACTGTCTTGGGAACATGGAAATGAATTTAGTATTTAAGGTTTTAAACAAACAAACATCGTTTTTAATGTTGTTATTAACATACATGAAACAATTCAAGTTACATAAAAATGTGTAAAAAAAAGCAAAAACACAAATAGCTAAACAAGCTAAATTAGCGATCAATGGAAAATTTTTAAAGTAAAAAAAATAGTTTATCTCCTGGTACAAATTCATAAGAATAAATTTCGTTAACTGAAATAAACCATTATTCAAAAAAAAAATTCACGAGTTTCAAAAAGTTATTTTACTTACCGTTAATTGCTCTTTCCTTTGTTACGCAATACAATAATGTATAACTCGTGATGAGCCCACATAAAAAAATTGTAAAGAATTATTGCAAAAACTTCTTTTTAAAAGCAAGTGATTTCTATTTTCGAATTGTCTTCTCAATATTTTCGTCTGCATTAATACTATTTCCTGCGCAGAAAACGATTCTATTTCAATGGAAGCAGATGCTATTTTACTCAAGTTTAACAAATTTCTCATGGAAGATGTTAAGTGGCCTTAACATGTTCTTCCATGAGAAAAAAAGCAAGAGACCGTGCACTTAACATGTTCATCCACTGAAAACTTCTTTATTTTTTTACTTTGCAGATTTAATGAACTTCCTATATTTAAATTAGACTTCAACGTGTTCTTTTGCCCAATTATCTCAATTTTTTCAAATTTGTTACTTAACATATTCATCCACTCAGCTCTTCAATTATTCTGCGTTCGTTCATTGTACATTGGGAAAAAGTATCGAACCTCAGGAAATAACGTACACCAAAAGATTCTATGGTTCAAAACTTCTAAAGGATCATCTAAATACTTAAATTTGCATTAACTTCAAAATTTTAAATATCAACACCCTTTTCTGATGTCATAAATAAATTTCTCAAAAAAAATGCATCATGAAATAAATTTTGATGAATATGCCATGTGTAGATCGGAAGATATTCGACATTTTTGGTTCTCAATATTAAAGGGGTTGTCTCCATATTTAGATGAAAAGTTCTCTTCTAATATATAAATGTCAGTAGTAGCATTTTAATCTATTTCGCACTTTAAATGCTATTTTGAAAGCAATGATTTATATTTTACAATCGATAAAAATTGCGCAAAAAATTCGATAGAGCAGAATTTTCTCCAAAAAATTTTAGTTTTCCTGCAAAAATCATGATATACAATAACTCTGGAAATTTAGTATAATTTTCACTTTCGCCTGAATAAAATTTGATCACAAAGTGTTAAATATATTCATAATGAATAATTATTTACAAAGCCTTTTTTTACATGAGCGGAAGTAACCTAATAAAAGAGAATATTCTTTGTTTTAATAAAATGTTAGCATGCTCAATTTAACATTAATAACTTGTTGAGATTTATTCTGACTTTCACTGTTTTCCATTTATTTTGGGGGTTTTCTTTGGAAGTCGATAGGGTATTACTATTATCTAATTCTTACGATACTAATCATTTAAGTGAAATAATTTACCACTTTATTTTATAAAATTTTTACTATATATAAATAGATAGTTCAACTTTTATATTCTTCAGTTTTATAAAATAAAATGGTGCAATAATAATATTTGATAATGAAAACTTTTTTAAAAAAAATATAGGATGTCCCCTTAGTACATCATTTAGCAGAGAAAATAAATAATTGACTGTAACTTCAAAATAGTGTTCCTTAAACATCGGTATTTCAATTGTCGATTGTTTTCCAAAACTATCAACTGAATTATCGGTAGTTTCAAAACTATCGATACTATTGATAGTTTTCTCTTCGGCGTTGCTAAGGTCGCGGTGGCCTATTGGTAAGGTCTCGGCTTTGGGGCCGGAGGCTTCCAGGTTCGAAACCCGATTCTACCGAAGATTCACCGTCCATGGGGCCTGTTACAAGCTAAATCATACGTAGTGGCCAAAAGTCCTCCAGTTGGAGTGGCGTGGAAGTTTGGAGAGGGGTGCCAGCTAAGGTGTCGTTCTCATCATCTGACCGTGGTTCAAAATTACGAGATCCGTCCCAAAATAGCCCTCGAGTTGCTTCAAAACGGGACGTTAATATAACTAATTTAACCCCGACGTTACTATCGTTAGGTGTTCTTCCAGTCGATAGTTTAGAAACTGTCGATTGTTTCAGTCGGTAGTGTTGAAACTATCGATAGTTACAGTCTATAATTTTAAAATTATCAACTGAAAATGCGTTCATGGATAGTATTGCCCGGGAGAAAACTTTCGATAGTTTTGAGAAAGTCGGTACTATCGACTGTTTCAGTCGATAGTTCCGAAAAGCCAAAACTATTGACTTGGCTTCTATAGTACCGATAGTCTATCAATGTTTCAGGAACACTACTCGCACGAATATGCTAAAATTTTGCATAGGCATGTCAAATGGCCATCTTCTTTGACTACTGTTAAAATTTAGCAGTGTAGCTATTTTAAAATTTTTAATCATCCATTTTCATAAAATAATTTATTTGCTCAAAACTATTTTAACATAAAAAGTAAAAGTATAAAATATATAGAATGATTCATACTATTACATAAAAAAATTCTAGGTCAAAAGTTATTTTATTTCTCAAGATATCAATAGCAATTTAAATTTTCACTTTAACATTAGATATTCAAAATTTGATTTGCTTATAATTTCGAAACAAAAAAGGCAAGGATGACGAAACTTATTATTAAAACATAAATTTTGATGTAGTTTGAAATTTATTAAGAAAAATGTGTTTTTCCATTGGAAATTATGAAGTTAGTGCAATTAGAAATACACTTATTACCCCTTATGAAACTTTTAAACAAGGAATCTTTTACTAGACTTTATTTGCTGAAAATCGGTACCTTTTGTTTTAATAACAAATGAACGACGACAAAATAATGCAGGGAAGGCTCCTTCTTTTTCCGCGACTAATACCTCCTGCGGGGGAGGGGGGTGAATTATTTTTAAAGATTAACTCTTAATTATATAGCAACGATAAATGGAACACAAAAAAATGTATTTAAATGCGTTAATTTAAACAATGAACATAATTGCAGTAAAATATTATTAAAAATATTTTTTCTAAATGTTATCGAAATTAAAGAAAAAAGTACTGAGATAAAATTTGGATAAATGAAAAATAAATTTTGCCTTTTTCAGTATCCCAAAATTAGTTTTAATAACAAAATACTCTTTATTTTTTTATGGACAACGTTAAAATTTATGTGAATTTTTAATAAAATTTCTAATTAAAATTTTGATAAAACTTTTTTGTGAGGACTTATTTTCAAAAAAGGCTCCACGGTCTGCCGTAAAGAGCGATTTTTGCAACCTTCAAGTCTCACCGCGCATGGCGACTGAATTCATTGATAAAATGCCGGCCTAAAAATATCATGTATAAAGTATTCGGTGATTAAATAGAAGAATTTAATTGGAAAGTCTGTATGATTTCTTTATTTTTAATCATTAATTTTAAAAATATTGAATTTAATTTATCAAAAAATCAATTAAACAATGAATATTATAAAAAACTAAAAAATAGAAACAAATTTTTAAAACGTATTTATTATTAGTGTTCAGAAAGTTAAAAAAAAGTAAAAATTTTTATCAAATATGCGTTCATCGAAATAAAATCGTAAAAACGTCAGGCACTAAAAATACAATAAGTTTGGCCAGATTCCAATTATGTGCCAGTCACCACGCGATATACGGTAAAATTATTTCGCATCAAAATTATTCTATATGTCATAGATTAGCAGATATTCAAGAAAAAAAGGCAAAAAGTCACAATTACCGAATTTTGTGAATTGTTTTAATTTCTTTAAATCCTGTATCTTGGTCAGTTTTTAAGCTACAGAGCTAACTTTGTACTCAGACTGTAGTAAATTTACTCTAGTTTAAATTTATATCTTAAATTTTTTATGTAAACCCAACCGTTAAGGAGATTTCTTGGAAAAGCATAGAAAAATGAAAATATTTTGAGATTATGTGGGCATCAAGTGGTGCGAAAAGGCGTGTCAATGTTAAAAGTTTAGGAATTTTGCCCAGATACCGGACCAGCACTAACAACTTTCTAAAAAATCAAAACTACTTGACCTTTCGCAAAGCGAACCCGTTTTCAACAACGTTTTTAATCGAATTTTTATTAAAAAAATGGTAAAATATATGGATTCGTCTACTTTTGTATTGTAAACGCTATTTTAAATATTTGAATTTTAAAATGCCACTTCTCTTCGAAGTTATTACTCTGAGTTCTTCAAATTCAATGCAATCTACCGGGTGTCCCAAAAATGAGTGATGGATTTTTAAAATCAATAAAAGGAAAACGAAACGCGATTGAAATGTATCGTTTACGGCCTTACGCTTGGGAAACCAGGGAATTATATCCTACGAAATTGCATATTTAGTTACCTTTTCCGGCAACAGGATTGATTGGTTTAAGAATGTAAATAAGGCTTTGTAAGATGATTTATATATAGAGGCAGAAAAGTTACCTGCTCGAGAGACAAATTATGATGTCTAGTGTCCCTTGAAACTCTCTAGGATGTCCACTAAAGTCCTTCTACCAAATATTAACTTGAGAATAGCGACAACTATTGCCTGAAACTTGTTTTCAAAGCATAGTAAAATGACCATTCTCTATACGTTGAGATCGGTTACAGCGCCACCTGATGGCAAAGAACTGAGTTATCACCTCTATCTCGAAAGCGGTACAAGATTCGAGAAAAATAAAATACAAGATTGTAGAGCGCTTTCGATTTAGTACAAAAGGACACCTTGAGCGCAATAATGCTAAGAACAAAACATGCAAAACGCGCATTTGTTTGGTCGCGATTTTCCAAACTACGTGACGTAGCAGCTCGCGCGAACATGAGAAAAAATCAACTTCTGATCGACAAAAGATTCCATATGTGTATAGTAGCTGACGGAGAGCATTTCGAAATCCGAAAATAAAAGTATCTGCTGATAACTAATTGCTCTGTTTTCTTTCTCGCATATTTTTGGCGAAAGAGTTTTGGAAATCGCAATCAAACAAATGCGAGTTTCTCCCGTTTTGTTCTCAGAATTATTGCGTTCAAGATGCCTTTTCATACTAATTCAAAGACGCTCTACAATTTTGTAATTGGCACTTTTTCCATATCTTGAACCGTTTCCGAGATTGGAACGAGAACTCCGATGTTTGACGCTAGGTGGCACTGTAACTAATTTCACCACGAAGAGCATGATCATTTTACACATAGAAATTACACACATTTTATAATATCGTTTTACTTAAGATATTCTTTTTCCAAATTCATTCCATTGATAATTCTTTACTAGAACAATGACTACCAACGTCTGATAAGCATCTGCTCCGTATTTGAAATTTTGATATTATCTCATTATCATCATCAGTTTCGCTACTCTCATCAAATTTTTCACTATAGTCGTCGACATCATATTTCTCAAAGTTCTCTCTTTGAGAAATATGATAACGTAAGTCTCCTCTTTCATGAAGACTCGTCATCATTTTTATAAAATATATTATTTATTTCTGACATTATATAGTTGTGTTTTACAAATTAAGTTATTTAAAGCACAAGAAGAAACACTCTGTTGCAACTATAAATTACTCTGTCATGAACAGGAAATGTAAATGTTAAATATTTTCTAAGTTTCAATGACAAAATAAACTTGTCATCCTTCACTTAGGCAAAATAAGTACATGACGAGTCTCTGTCATCAAATGTACCCAAGAGGTTAAAAACCGCGATTAAAAACAGACTTTACATTTTATTATTTTGTGTGGCAAAGGTGAGGTCTATTGAGCGGAATTAGTAGTAATATGCGGATTAACCAAGTGTTTGGCATAGCATGGCCAAAGGTGGACAATGCGGCGATACTTGCTGCTCGAAATTCTTTCCGAAATGGTAAATGTTTAGTTTTCTGTACCCACTTACTTCGTTCCTCTTAGGATCACCAACCCTTTTTCGCCAGGAACGGAGATGAGAGAACATTTGTTTTGGTTGCGCAATAATATTTTTAACGAGTGACATGCGCTCATGAGCAGAAATTAATCTTTTCATAGGTGTTTTGCACATCACGCCATATTGCGCCTTGTTTCGATTGGACTGTTTTGTTCAACTCTTCGATGTGATTCGTGGATTCATTCGAATTTGAATAAAATTTCGCTTGGAATTCTTCGGTTTGAATATCGGTTTAGTACTGTGTATTTTATTCTGTGTGTTTCGGTTCTCAATGGATAAGCGGAATTACGAGTATTCCGCTAGGCTGAAAGAGAAGCGACTGATGTGTTTAAACTTAAGAAAATTTGCCCGGTACAAGCTTGAAATGCCTCAGGCATTGCGTGCGGAAATTCTCGTTTTCAGAATATTTTTAGAAACCCAGATTCCTAACGTTCAATGAAAAAGCGAATCTACTAGTTTCCTGCTATGCTGAAAGCGAAGCCGCTGATGTTTTCTTAAGTTAAAAAAATCTGCCCGGTACACACTTGAAATGCCGCAGGCATTGCTTGCTCAATCTCTCCTTTTCAGGTGACGCATGCGAAAGAGAGCAATAAAAAGCGCATTGCACATCCAAAACAGTATTTGGCGAATGCACATAAAATTGCGGCAAGAAAAATTGGCGAGAAACAGTTGGGTACCGTAAACTCCACATTTACCACCGAAATTGACGATTTATAAAAACTCCCATGAAATAGCCATTTCTAGATACGAAAAAGTGTTACCACTATTTTAGTACAAACATTTTTCTATTTATATATTTTTTATTTCAAGCGCAATCACCACCGCTATGTACAATGTTGATGTTCAATAAAGGTCTGAATTTTTATATTCAGGCTGGTAAATACAAATGTAGCTATCAACTGGACAATTTGAGCAAGTCTGTTGATCCCATCCGCTCGGTTCATGTCGTGTCTCCCGTTGACTAAGTAGTTTTTGAGGTAAACTTACATCAAATTGTGATTAGAAGCACACAGGAAACTTTTTGTATTAGGCCCGGAAAAGTTGAAACAATACATTATTGAAAAATGGACATTATGAGACATTGAAATGTTCAAGCCCTGACAATCATCGTTCCGTAGAGAATAACAGCTACATGTTCCCAGGAAGGACAAAATATGGAGAAAAGATGCCTTTAAAGCTCATGAGCCCACTCTCTCGTTTGGAAGCTATCTATGTGGTGTATTTCTGTGGATATCCTGATTAATTCGAGCCAAAACAGGCGTTTTTGCATCTACAGTAGCACCCACTTTCTTCCGGAGCGAGAACTTTGTTTACTCGGCTATTTTGTATCAAGGGGATGACGCCCTTCCCGATCGGCTATTGTGTTGCGGAATTGGCTTTCCGTCATCCACTTGTTGCTGAAATCGTCCTTAGCAGTTTGCAACCTCAGCGTGCACCTTCGGATGTTCGCTGTTCGCCAGTCCTCAAACGCAGCGGCGTTTTTAAATGTCTCAATAGGGGGATTGAAAAACGGAAAGTAAAAACTCGGGAGAAAGCAAAGTTAAAGTACTTCAATAAAGTGGTGCAGAACAAAATTGAAAATAGAACTATGCGAATTTTTAGAAATTGTACAGACGAATTGTAGAACCTCTGCTTTAAATCAAGAATGCTTTTTTACTTTCTTTTCAGTTTCATAGGTTTGGTTTCAGTTTACGGTTGAAATGTTGTTGTTTGTAATGGCATGTGTCCAGCGGGATTATTGGTTGGTTTCAGTTATAATAACAGCTCGTTTTGACTGAACTCGAGGGCTATTTCGGAATGCAACTCGTGATTCTGATCGGCACGCCTCAAATTCTAGTCGCCGTACATCGCAGTGGTAAGCCGGCGGTTAATTTACGAAGTTGGGTAGGGACAGGGCTCTAGAAACAGCTTTGCGCATATGACCTCAGGTTGTCAAATCACCCCTCACACACACCACTCACCAAACGTAGTCTGGTAGGAAAGTATCCATATTAGCACAAGATATTGTACAGTATCAAAAGGGATAAAAGAGGCTAATGCATGGAAGGTGATAATTTCATATCCAAATTGTAAGAAATTAAAAATATAAAGGGATAAAAGAGGGTAATGCAGGGAAGGTGATAATATCAAAATTGTAAGAAATTAAAAATAAAAAGAGATAAAAGAGAGTAGTGCATGGAAGGTGATAATAACAGAATTGTAAGAAATTAAAGTTAGAAATGGATAAAAGAGGGTAGTGCATGGAAGGTGATAGTATCAAAATTGTAAGATGAAGAGGACGACAACTGAGCTGACACCTCTCTCTATAAACTTCCACCGCGCACTAGTTGGGATGGCTGGAGGTTCATGTGTTTAAGCTTAAAATGTACATTTTTGTGATATTTTATACATTTTATGTCCATATGCTCAGGTATATTTATCTTAACATTAATTTTAAAAAACAAACGCACTTTATAAACTTCTTTAAAACTATAAAATATGCATATTATATTATTATTCTTGTTCACAGTCTCAGGAGAGTTTAAGAGACTTAAGGAGAAATAGATTAAATTATTATCACTTTCCGACGAATAGATAAGGAGTTTATTTTTCAGTTATTATAAAAATGAAAATTATACCAACAGAAAAGTTTAAATATTCAAGCGCACGAAATTTGTATGTTTCTCAAAAAATTAGAAATTTTTATATGAAATACTTTTTCCATTAGACGTTTCTTAAAATCGGGCCTTCTTGTTCTTTTGTTCCTCAGCTCTTATGATTAAAAAACCACTTGGACTTAGTTTCGATATTTTTGAGCAAAGATCTAATTTCTTTAGTGTCCTTTTTTTTCTTTCGTTTGGGTTGTTCTACTTCCCATTTACAAGAATTACAAGTTATTATGTCTGGAATTACAAGATGTTCCTCTAGTTCAAGTTAATATTCACATTGATTTGAACATTCCAGTTCAAGTAATTATTTTTGATCCAGTTTAATCATCTTTAGAGCATGAAGAACAAATAATAGTAATAAAATTATTTCAGTAAATGTATTGAATTAATTTTTCAACATGAAGGTACAGTATCATAATTTACTACTCATTATAAGAGTTCAAGGAGCTTTAACCTTTTGTTAAAATATTTAATTTGTAATATTTAAAATTAAAGACTTTTGCTATCTAAATGTAACCAAATAACGCTTTTTCAAAAAATTGTTCCATAAACCACATTGAAAACTTTGCAACTAGTTTACGGCGAACATTTTTAATAGTATGGAAGTTATGCGACATGTACAATCTAGGCTATGGTTCAAATTCGGCAATAATCCCATATTACCTGACAGTTCGTTTAGTAGACTGTCCGGACGCTATAAAGGCAGTCGGTGAAGTTCCGCACAGATTTCATGAAAAAATCATTAAATCCCTGCGGGTCACCAGGAAGAAGTCATTCAGATTACAGGAAAAGAATATTTCAATAATATTTATGGTGTAAAAATATTTATTTGTGAAAAGAATTCGCATCTAAAATTTATAAGCAGTAAACTTGCTAAGCTAACCGGCTGGAGGGTCTCCTCTCGTATTGATCGTATACTTTAAAGATATGGTGAGTTTATGTTAAGTTTCGTAATACAAAAAAGTATTGAGTAAGCATTTTGAAACCTTTTCCTGTTTACCTATAAGGTTTAAATGTCAATATGCATTTACAATTGTGGTCTGAAGACCGCATACAGAATTCAATAATTAGTTTCTTTTATATGTTAACGCGATAACATAAACACTAATGCATAGGAACTGTTATCCCTTCAAAGAGATCTGATTTCAAAGTTAAAACATATCTATAGTTTTAGTGATAAGATCATATGCTCAAAATCAGAGAAGTAACTTCTTACGTTTTTCAGTTATTGAGTTTACATTTACATAAACATGCAGACCAACAGACTGACAGCATGCTGTTGGCTTTTCAAAATTTGAAAAAGTTCCTAAGTATATTTAAACACTGTGCCTGATTTCATTTATCTACATTATTTTGGTTTTATGCACACGGATGTCTAGACAAACAGACTTCTCTTTGGTGACTGAAATTCAATTCTGATAGAAATTTATAGCTTTGGTGAAGAGAAAACTTACTAGATTTCCTCCCCAAAACTCTCTCTGCTTTCTATGTTATAGTGGTTACTGACAGAAAAACTAATCGTCAGACAGACATAATTCATTATTTTCGAATCGTTTTCTCAAAAGTGAAGCCCCATCAAACTCTCTCGGTCAAATTTGTCGGCGATTGCATTGCTTTCTCGTCGTATAGGATAAAGTAAAAAAGTCTTTTAAAAGAGTCCTTTATTTCCCCTTCGAAAACAAAGAATCTGTTTTAAGATGCAATTTCCAATCTTATATTTTTTCCCATATTTTATGAAACAACACATTTTTGCAACTTCAGACAGGATCGAGACCTATAGATTTCTAAAGCATGCATTAATGATATCTTTGTCCTCTGCATTTAATATTATTTATTTTTACCCACAACGACGAACTCTCTCATAGAGTATCGAGCGTATAACGGTCAACGAAAAAGAGTACAAAAATAGTGTTATATAGTATATAAATGTGGGGGACGGAACCATGATTCGGTAAAATTAAGACTACATAATTAATTATAATGACATGATTAAGGATGAACTATGTACACATGTGGCCTGAGTATAGATAAAAACAATTACATTTAATAGCCCATACATTTAGTGTTCCGAAAATGCTTCATTTTTGTTTCTATGATAATTAGAAGCAAAGTTATAATAAAATTAATAAATCGGAAATAGAATTTTTGTTACCGGAAGTCGGAATTTAAAGAGACGTAAAAATGTAAACAATTAGTTTGAAGGATTTTTTTGTGTCTCTAAGCAATATAAATACCTAAATCTTTTTTAACCTTCCAGCGTGAGAGCTATAATCTTTTACACGAGCGGGCGCGAGTCGCACTTTTTACGACACAATAATTTTCTTCATTTGTACTATGGCAACTCTATGTTATTTTATATTAGTAATAAAAGACAAGTCAGAAAATCAAATGTTTTCATCAAGAGTGAAAATTAATTTTAATATTAATTTTTGAAATCAGAGAAAGTAAAGAAATTTAATAATATTTTATGAAAAAGGTATTAAGGAAAATATTATAAAAAATTATAATACAAACTAAGATCTTACAGCAAAGACTTTCTTCTTAATTTCCAATCATTGTCCTTTGATTAGAAACATTGAACTTTTGCTCTAGAGTGAAGCTTAGAACTCTAATATTTATTGCGTCCACTTCATTTCATGGATTTTGTTGATCTTTTCCTTTCTTTCAAACACAAACCACAAGCTCTTTTTCTCAATGCTGGTTGCTGTTTACTTGCTTTTTCGGGTTGTGATGTATAGTTTAGACTTAAAGACATGGTAATATCATGTGGTGATGATCAGATTTTTTGGGTTCCAGTGGTAAGGTGTTTTTTCATAAGACTGGGAGCTAAGTTTTTCAAGAAATTTCTTCAGACTTGGTGGAATATTATCAGGCTTATTACATATTAAATATTCTTGACAATGTAAATTAAATATTAAATCGCCGTAATGTGTGCTGGATATATAATTACCAAACTGAAACGTTAAGTCGTGAAAAAAATTATGAAATTACACGAACGGGTGCGCGGAGTGAAGTTTACGACAGAAGCATAAAACAGTATGAAATCACATTGAAAGTCCAATAAACCCATTTAATTCTGAAGAGAGGGATCGCATGAAAGAATAACAATGGCCTTCAGACAGTTTTGACTAGAACAGGATATAAAAAATCCCGTTCGTTTTAAAATTTCCTCAGGTGCGCCCGCTGTAAGGTTAAAATATATTTCAACGTTTCCTTTATTTATTGTTCATTATTTTATTTGCTTCTGGAAGCTGTTTGTTATTGAAGGTTATGTCACTGAAAGGCAATACTATTATCGTTTGGAGTTCGTTTACATTGTCGTTACAAAAGTGTTATTCTTGATTGCTGGCTATTTCTGGATATTTTATTTATTGATTCTTTTTACCTTATGTTGAAATTTAATTTCATTATTAATCACATTAAAATGCCTAACACTAGAGCTAAGAAGTGCAGAAAGCGAAACTTTTATGGAAATAGTTACATCAATTCTGTCTAAAAAAGTAACGTGTTAGCTGCAAGTGCAGCAAAATTGGACACTTTAAAAGTTCTGATGTGCAAAAATATGACTTTCAGGAGCTAAAAATACCCAGAATATTAGATATCCTAACTTTACTTGAAATATTTTCGATTCTCCGTTGTCCACAATGTTTTGAAACTGGATTGAAACTGACTGAAGACTCTAAAGAAGGACTTTGCTCAAACTTTGCTGTACTTTGCAATTGTTGATTTATGGCTGAATTTACATCAACTCTCAAACAGATTAATAAGTCCTCTTTAAATACTTTGTTGATATTTGGATGGCAATTAATTGGCAGAGGAGTTTCAGCTCGTAAGAAATTGTTTTGTACTTTAAATTTGCCGTATGTGTGCAAGTTATTTCCATCGATAGTCCAGTCAACGAAGGATTTGAAGAAAAAACATTAAAACATGTAGTTTTAGTATATATAAAATTTATATGTTTTTTTAAAATAAAAATTTAACTAAAATTTTCGTGAACATTTTTTGTTAGCACGTATTATCCAAAATGGTTCAAAAGCTCTGCCCTAAGAAGCGATTTCTGTACCCCGTTTTCATAAGCAGAAATGGCACAAGACCGAATTTACAAACACAATAACAGTGTAAAAGTATTATTAATATAAAATATTCGTTGATTAAATAGAAGAATATAATTTCAAAGACTATGCGAGTTCTTTTTTTAATCATTAATTTGAGAAAAAATAGAATTTATTATTTAAAAATATTTATAATATCGAATTTAAAAAATATATTAGAAATGAATATTATAAAATACTGAGAAAAGGAAAACATTTTTAGAACACGGTCTTTTATTAGTGTTCCAAAAGTAAAAAAGTAATATTTTTTACTAAAAATGCGAACTTCGCTAATACGTGAAAATTAAAATCGCTAATACGTGAAGCAATAAAAAATACAATAAATTTGAGATTCCGATTATGTGCCAGACGTCACGCGACCTACGGTTAAACTTTCGGTGGTGCACACTCTGAAGGTTTAAATTTTTTATTATCAAAATTGTTCTAAACATCATAGTTTAGCAGACATTCAACAAAAAACCTTCAAAAAATAACAATTTCAGCAACTTTTTGAGAAATTTCTGATGTCTTGAAAGTCTGTATCTCAGTCATTTTTTAAGCTACAAAGCTGTCTTCGGACACAGAGAGAAGATAATTTTTTTCTATTTTAATTTTTTTTGTAAAATTATCCATTAAGGAAAATATCTTGGAAAAACATAGATAAATTAAAATATTTTGAAGATATCTCGATACCAGATGACGCGCAACCACAATACAATGTTGAAATTTTAGGTTTTTGTCTGAGATACAGGCCTAGCACCAACAGCATAATAAAAAAATCAAACTACCCGACTTTTCGCAAAGCAAACCCGGTTTCAATGGACTATTTATTTATAAACGAAAAAATATCTCTATTCGTACACTGTTGTATTGTAAAAGTTATTTTTTATATTTGAAATATCACTTCTCTCTGAATTTATTTCTATAAGTTCTTGATATTCAATTCAATCTATAAAATCATAAAAATAAAAGAAGAAACTGATATTGTAATAATATCTAAACTAAGAATTTCAATATAGCTCATAAAGATTTTATAGTTTTATCTTTACTATTTCAAATCTTTACCACTATTTTAAAATAATCTTCTTTTGCTAAATATATTTTTAAATTTTTAAAATAATACAATAAAAGATTTGCTCATTGCGGTCAACCTCTACTTTATTTAAAGCCAGGATTGCTATATCCGGGCTGTTAAACAAAAAATAGTATCGCTTTTTGATATGCTTTAGATATTCGAGCTTAAACGTAACATACGCCAAGCTAAAAGTTAGAAGATAGTAATTTTATTCTTGATATCCGATAGAGGGATTGCAGTTAATGCAAATATGAGCTATTACGCTTAAACTTTATATTTTAATATTTCACTTAAAATACTGTATAATATATAAAGTGTTATAGGTTTGATTTATACATTTTAAAAAGTTTTATTTAAAAAGTATTCCATTACTATTTGACATTTTATTGATATCATATAAAATTTAAATCTCAAGGGCAAACTGAATTATAAAATAGTAAAGAGTTTTTCGTATATTTTGCTTGCCAAATGTAAAAGTATTTGACACATGATTTTATTTTCAATTTAATGTGATTAATTTTTTACATGACTTAACATATAACAGATACCAAGTGTCACAATCCTATTTAAATAAGCGAAAATGAATACCGTGGAAAAAAAGAACTTAAACATTCATTAAGAAATGAAGATGTATTATTGATGTTCCAATTTATAATAAAAATTCCAATTTGCTTCGATTACTTCTATCAGAACTCCGTGCTTTTACAAGCTTGATAGTTTAATTTCTTTGAAGATTGGCGTGGCTATTTAGTAACGAATTTTTTTAAAAAAAATTATTTTGAGATTCCATAATGTTTGTAATATTGAGTTATGCAATACATTAAAAAGTAGAAATAAGAATTTTTTTAACCTTTAAGTACTTAATTGCGTTAAATTTTTTATCAAATATCGTAACAGCGTGAGACGCTGTAAACAATACTATGAAGAAATAAAATTCTCAATTAATATTGCAACAAAGAAAAAGCCTATCTATTCATTAAAAATTAAAACACATTTTAGAGGTAATTAAAATTCTAAGTTGCCTAGAGTATTGTTCTCAGCGCCTCACGTTTTCTCGACTTTTTAATAGAAACATTTTAGCAAACAAATAAAAGCACGCATTTTATTAGTGTTCAAAAGGTTAAAAATATTTTTTATTTAAAGAATCTGAACTTGAAAACAAAATTGTAATAGCAGAAACAATGCTGTAAAGAAATTAAAGACCCAATGAATATCGAATCAAAGAAAATAACTAAACATTCTTTAAAAATGAAAATATATGGTAGATGTTATTAAAATTCCTATGTGCTTGAAGCATTTTTGTCAGCGCTTCACAAATTTATGACTTTTTGAAATCAATAATGCTTAAATTAATTTAAAACAACAATTTTAGTAAAATTCTTGTAAATTAGGCTAAAAATCAAAGAGAATACTAAAAATCAGCAAAGATAATAATAACACTGGGCCATAAAAACGCTATTTTTCTGTCCATATTTTTAATAAAATTTTCAGCACACAGTCTAAAGCGTGTTTTAGAAAGCTTTTCATTTTTCTTATTCGGAATATTATTATTTTCGTCTTGACGCACACGCAGCTATCAATTCAAACCTGCTGTCCATCACAGTCACAGTTCTCGTCCCTCCTTTTATTATTTTTTTAACCTCATATGCACACCAAATACGAAAGGGAAGATATTGTTTCGCGCTCTGAAGAAAATTTGTAGTAATTACTAAACTAATTGTTTTGGGAAATTTCACTATCAATAGCAATCTTCTTTTGTCAAATAATTAAAAGAAAGAAAAGAGTACAACATTTATTTTTCGCCGCAGAATTGAGAAGTAAACAGCTTGTTTCGTTGGGTAAAAAAGTATTAGAAGTGCTTCTAAGGAAATAAATTGTGTTTCATTTATTCTTTTACTTTTAATTTTATTTATTTATTTTTGATAAAAAAATTGTTAAAAATTCTTTATAAAAGTAGTAGTAAAATTGCAAATGCAAATGAAATCATATAATAATCACAGATTAACAGAAATTTAAGAATCAAAATCAATTAAAATTCCAGGCAATTCCAAGAAAAATAATATACAAAATAATGGTCCACGGGCAAGAACATGATAATTTTATTTTACTAAAAATATAAAAGAAAGATATCAACTGCTGCAAGTTTAAAAAAATAAAATTCAGAAATTTTATCATTTGATAAAGAATGATTTTTTTGCAAAATTAAAGGTTAACAGTACTTCTTACGCTAGTGTCCTCGAAAAGAATCTGTTCCGAAATCCATTTTCTTTTTATTTTGAACTGAGGAGTTGTAATAAGAAATCCACATGTGAAAGAATGTGCATCTCATTTACAGCAATATTTATGGCGTTTGAAAAGTCATTAATTTTCGTACATTCGAACACATCAAATCGCCAATCATCCTTTCAGACAACTACATAAGAACGTTTTTATTTAGTTAAACTTTGCATTTTGCGCTGAAAAAGATCCTTTTCATCAATCTGAATTGGCTTTAAATTGGAGTGTAGTGCCATCTGTTGGACGAAATAGGATCTCAAATGAGAAACTAAACGCAATAAGTTCTAGAGTATTAGAGGTAGGTTAAATACTATATTAGAGCAAACGTTTGGAGAGTTTGATGAAAATTCCTTTCATTCTCTATTATCCATGTTGTTTTCAAATCTGCTTTTCTTTTCTGGAAATCACTTTATAATTTACGCTGAAAAGGGTTTTTCATACATCCCTAAAATGCTTTTTAACTGGAGTGTAGCGCCATCTATCCAGAGATAAGAAACTTGAGGCAATAAGCTTTTGAAAAATATTTTAAAGCGAAGGCACGAAGTGTTTACTAACGATTTTATTTTTTCTCTGACAGCCATTTATGTCTTCAAATTTATTTCTTTATCCAGAAATAAAGCTTCGATATTTGGAATTAAATGACTAGTATTCGAGAGAACTAAGGCATTTTCGCGAAAGAAAAAAGTAGTAATTTGAGTTGAAATTAAAGGGATTTTTTTCCAAGTAAATACAGGGTGAATTTGTTTAAACTGACAGTATTCAGGCCTTCTGTAGCTCGATCTATCCGCTGAAATGCCACCAATTTGGTAGGTTGACTAATAACGACATGGGAAATTAGATTATGTAATAAAAGAATTAGTTCCGAAATTCGCCAATAGGAGAAAATTTGGTGCTGTTGTTGTCTACACGACTGAGAAATAGGCAAATGAAAAACAAGGAATAAATTTCAATGTAAAACCGCTTTGATACAGCAAATGAACTGCCCAAAAGGGTTACAGAGATGAAATTACAATGCACCATAGCACCAGACCTCTTTCAGTGGGATCACCCTTCTCGTAGATCACACATTGCATTCTGTGCACAGCATTCTCGACGGCCGAAAGTAACGTGTCACCAGGAATGCTCAGCACAGTCCTTAACATCTTGTCCTGTAAGGTCGTCAACGTCGGTACCCCGACAATACAGACCTTTGACTTCAAATAACCTCACATAACCCCACAGATAACAGTCGCATAAAGTTAGATCCGGTGAGAATGGACATGGAGAATGTTGTGTAGAGGATGCAATTTATTTTCCACGAGAATGGTGGCCACATTGAAAGGTTATCACATGCCCTGGCCGAGGAAGTAATTTTATTAAATAAAGAACTATGGTCCAATGTAATTTCATCTCTGTAACCCTCTGGGGCAGTTCATTTGCTGTATTAAAGCGGTTTTGCAAGGAAATTTCTTCTTTGTTATTCATTTGTCAGTTGTGTAGATAACAACAGAGGCAGATATTGCCCTATCGGAGACTTTCGGAACTAATTTTTTAATTACAGAATCTTTTTCCCATGTCATCATTAGTCCCCCTACAAAATTTGGTGGCATTTCAGCTGATAGGCCGACCTACAGAAGGCTCTGAGTACTGTATATTTTTTAAGAAAAAAAAAACAACCTGTATTATATCGGATGAAAATTTAGTATATACAGAAATAATGCGACGTTTTCATTGTAAAATAGCATAAAAATATTTGCTTCTTAAAGTATTTATTTTTAATTGGAAATTGAAAATATGTTGTGATGCTATGATCTTCAAGTTGCTTGGTACACATCGGTACGCTCAGATTAAAGTAATTCTGAATACAATCACCTTCAAATTAGCATAATATGATCAAAGTTTCCATAATTGCAGTGAATTTTTTTTCATTATACTTAAAAGTAGAATTTAAAAAATATTGAATGTCATGTAATTTGAAAATCTTTAAGAAAAAGGCTTTTTTGGATCAGTAATAAACTTTTTAAAAAGATAGTTATGGCCAGAAATAAATAAAATAATGTTTAACTGACGCCTAGTGCTAATAACAAATCCAATCCATATGCTTCTATACTTAAAAATTACGGTGCTTAGCTCTTTAATAACGTAGATAGAATCGAGTAGGGATTTTTATACCCTCTTTCGCTCACCAATAATGCATAAATTTTGATATAGACCTACGATTGCAGTGTCAAGACCACACACCCAACTTCATTTATCTAGTTTGAAGCGTTTATAGGTTATCACATTAAACTACACACGAATAGATAGCCCGGAAATAACGAATCCTTTGACGGATTTAGTTCCTAAGTTAAAAGCTTATCTACAGTTCTTGTGTTAAGCCCATACATTGAAATTCACCCATTGCAACGCAGTTATTCAACAAACCAAGTACTGTTGGGAAAGTTTGCTAATTATTCCCAGATGTTTACAAATGCAGTCCAGATGCACAAATAGACACTGGTGGACAAATAATCAATGACACATTGTGAAAACACACGTAGGAATTCTGGGATTGATCCAGACTTCCTTCTTAACGATAACTGTGATCTGTAGCTGAGACCTCAGTGGAATTTTAGCTAAAGTTCTGTCCACACATGTGCCGAGTGGGCACTCAGTCTTCAGATGCCTTGTAAGCAATATCTAAATATAATAAGCCCATACTAGCCAAATGCATAATCTGGTAAAAAGATGTAGTTAAATATTTTCTCTTCGTTATTGTAGCTGGAGCTAAATAATTACCGCGTAACCGTTGCTACTCTACGCCTTGTAATTTGTTGGGTTTTCAATAATCGCGTTCACATTTACATAAGTATACAGATAAACAAACTGACATTTTTCGGCTCTCCAAATTTCGAAAAAAGTTCAGGAAGTCAACTAAAACCATGTGCCATATTTTATTTATCTACGTAAATACGTTATAGTGCCAACGGATGGGTTAACAGACTTCTCTTGAAGGATTTCGTCTAAATTCTGTCAGAAATCTACAATTTTGTTGTAAAGACCGGATACCAGGGTTCATTCCTACAGCTTTTTGCGATTTTTAAATTATCGTGCTCACTCACACAAACATAATCGTAAAAATACGAATTTTTGGGGAGGAGGGGCACAGGGAAATCTGGAACTTGTAGAAACATCAAAATCCCGGGTCGAATTTTCGACGATTCCAATATTTTCAACTCGTGTACTTTATATACAAGAAAGTTAAAAACTTATGATTAAAAATTTTATTTTCAAATCTACTACATGAAAAAATAATCTTAAGATGCACTTTCCATTGTTAAATTTTGTCCACTCGTTATATGCACACCTCGGCTGTTACTCAAGTTTTCGTGCAAATAAATGATTTATGCTGTTAAAACTTTCAATGTTTCATGTAACATCTTTTAACAAGCGCCTACTAAAAATACAGGCTAAATAATTCATCAAACAATTTATCTTGTTTCATATTCGATTATACTTATTGTATAAAACGGATTGCTCTGTTTGAATTATTTGACGGGATATTTGTTCGAGACAATTTACGAATTCGACGTAGAAGGGAAAATTCTTCTTCTACGTCTCGTCTTTTCAGATCGCGAGAACTCAGAAATGCCTGGAGACGAATTTCCATCAGTTAAGAGAATAAGTGCCGGCACTTAACTCGGTTTTAAATCTGAGCGACCTATTTAATAGGGTTGGGAACTACGAGCTTTAATTGGAAAAGAGATAAATTAAAGAAATTTTGGTCAGAATTCTGTGGGCAATGGTTTTTTTATAAAAAAACTTAAGTAATATTTTTAAAGTTCTAATAACTTTATTTAATGTGATAAAATAATAAATTGACAATTACTGCAGGTCAGAACAACTGCCTATTTGGCCATCACATGAAGAAGCAGTTACCAAGATTGCAGTGGCTTCCGAAAAATAGGTATCATCTTTGAGTAATGCCCTTTCCGATGAAAAGTCTCGACTAAAGGACCAACATTTTGATTTAAAAAATTTTATAAATGGATTGGATCATAAATATTGCTCAATAAGTTGATTTCCGGTAAAAACGTGAATAAAATTATCCTCTAAAACCTCTGCTTTTTTATTAAAAAACCACCGTAAACCAGTTATTTTTACAATAATCACCATAATTGCTTAGAAAATTTAACTTCGGATATTGTAACATTCACGCTTTCATAATTGATACATATCCAATAACAATAACACTAATTTTCATTCGCCAGCTCAAATATAAAATCCAAGCTTTATATTAAAGAAAAATCGCTAATGGATGTACTACAAACAGGTTAAATTCCGGAAAAAATAATTCTAAATAGAAAAATAATATGCTAATAAAGTGGTACATTTTTCAAAGCACGTCTATGAACATGTAAACGTATTGTTTTATTTACGACATTTCATGTATAGATTATCAATGGAAAACAATTACAGATGTCAATTATTGTATGGAAAATCTGTTCAATCAATCCTACTTAATCATTTCGCAAGAAAATTGGCAGTCCTTCAAATCAACCGTATTGCATTGTGAACTGTATAAAAATTGCATTCTTTTTAAGTCTGAATATTGATGCATTGTACGGTAGTTTCCTTTATTACAAAACACCTTTTCGTAACATGGCATTTTAAGAAAAGAAATTCCAGGGTACAAAAAAAGTTATTACATGAACATCGTATCCTAAATAGAAATGTCAGAAAAACAGTTCCGTTAAATTTTAATTTATTTATTGTTATTGAAATCTTAATCTGAAATATTTGAATCTTAAATACCTCAGCAATATTCTAAATCACACTACAGCACACGCTATAATTCTTCAAACAGATCACTCCATTTATTCTGGATAGCAGTAGCTAGAATTAAGAAGTGTCAAAATTTACCAGTTTTATCTATACATTTATATAGTTTTGTTTTAACCTAAATATTTTTTATGGACAAAAGATTTTCCACTTTTGAGTATATTCAGAAAGGAGTGTTGTTTTATTATTGAACTTAAATATGTTTCGCTAATCATTACTATGAATACTGTGTAATCTTCTATTAAATATTAACCAAATTACGACCTGGAAAGAAACCAAGATATAATTAAAGTCGATAGATTAACTGATAATTAAATTGTTAAAATATTGTATTCTCATCGTGAACACGCAGTTTCAGAAATATAGTACGTCAGAAAGTGATCTAAAAATCAATTTTTAAATTTGCTCTTTACAAACTTAAAACTATTCAAGTTAAATAAGCGAGAGAAAAAATTATAATGTTGAATCATTTTTGTGTAAGTCATAAATGTGGATGAAACTCAACCTTTTGCTTTTCTTCAATAAATGTACGACCCACTTTTCCTCAAACATAGCTTGAATCTCAGCGGCTATAGCAATCAAATTTGATTTTCTTGTTCTCACTATCTTCCAAATGAATATACAAAGAGACATCGAAGCACTGTCTTTGGCCAAAAAGGGTATACATTAATGACAATATCGGTTATGTCAACAATTTCGCGTTAAATCTTCGTGTTTTTACATCAATTCCTTCCATTTCATCGCTCTTCTTTATGAGACATTTAGCGCCAGTTTTAACCGAAAAATGTTTTTTTAATGAAGGTTTCATTAAAGTTTTTTATCACCAGTTTTCATTTTTTAAAACCCATCAGGCGGGTAAAAAAATAGCCTTGGAAATGAGATAAATTAAAGAAATTTGGTCAGTATTCAAAGGACGGTTCTTTTTTATAAAAAAAAAACTAAATTAATATTTCTAAAGTTTCAATAACTTTATTTAATGCGATTAAATAAGAGATATATAATCGCTACAAGCTGGAACAACTGACCTCTTTTTTCCATCTTATGATGAATCAGTAACCAAGACTGGTTCGGTGGAGCTTGAAAGTTCGTTTCCAAACGAACAGAGGCTTTATCTCCATTAGTCATTTATAGTCAGATGGAGTGATCATTTTGCTTTTTGGAGTAGAGTAAAAACTTCAAGCCTAGTTGTTCATTTATAGTCTGTAGATATTTATATTTGATCGGAAGTTCTGTCTCTTCCGAAAGATTGGCATTATCTTTTAGAATTGTTGTTTCCGTTGACCGAAAGATTGGCATTATCTTTTAGAATTGTTGTTTCCGTTGAAAAGTCTCGATTCTAGGATCAACATTTTAATAAAAATATTTTTAACAATAGATTGGGTGGTAAATATAGGTCAAAAGGTTGATTTCCTGTAAAAGCGCGAATACAAATTTTTCTCTAATACACTTTCTTTTTTCTTTAGAAAAAACCCTGAAAACCAGTTAATTTTACAATAACCACCATAACTTCATAGAAATTTTAACTTCGGGTTTTGTAACATTCACATTTTCATAACAACTCATTCATATTAAATGACAGTAACTCTCATTTTCATTCACCAGCTCAGATATAAAAATCCAAGCTTTATTTAAAATAAAGTTTATTTCATCGCTTTCGCAATTAGAATTTCTGAAAAATATTCTTAAATAAGAAAATATTATGTTAAAAAAGTGGTACAATTTTTCCTAACACGTGTATGAACATATAAATGTATTGCTTTATTTACGATGTCTCATGTATAAATTATGTATGGAAAATGATTTCAGATAACAATGATTTTAAGACAAATCTCTGAAAGTAATACTTAGTTAATCATTTTATAAGAAAATAGTCAGTCCTTCAAATCAGCTGCATGGCTTTGTGAACTGTAGAAAAATTGCACGCTTTTCAATTACTAAATGCTCATGCATTGTACTGTAGTTTCCGTATTGCAAAACACCATTTTATAACATAGTATTTTAAGAAAAAGAAGCTGTACTGTGAAACAAAAATTATTACAATAACATCGTATCCTAAAAAACAGTTTTTAATTTCGATTTTTTTTATTATTATTTAAATCTTAATCTAAAATATTTGAATCTGAAATCATATGTACTTACTATAATTTTTCAAACAGATCCACTTCATTTATTTTTGATAACTGATATCAAGACTTAATAATGTTTCTAAAGGGCATTTAGCAAAGATAACAAAGCCATCTGGCCAGAACAATCTACCCTTCAGCCAATTTTTAACTTGTAAAACTAAAGCAATCTTCCGAATGGTTTAGAAATCAAGTGAATAGAAAGACAAACTTCAAATTCAAGCCCTTTTCGTTCAATTTGCATTCTATTGTGATTCCTTCGGTTCAACAATTAGATCAATTATCCACCAGTTCTGAAAGCTCGAAATAGCTCAGCAATCTCACCCATATTGTTACATTGTTACCAACGCCATCTTACCAGCTCATCTAACCATTCAGCCAGCTCTTAACTTGTAAAACAAGAGAGGATTGTATTAAACGTGAAAATGAATTAAGAAAAATAATGCTTTTAAGAATTTTTATGAGTTTTTTTAACTTTATTAATTAACCTTTTGCTTATAAAATGAACCCGTTAATAATGTTCCGGTAGTGGTTGGACTCAGGGCGTCGAGGGGACATTTACTCCCTGCCCACGTTTCGCTCGAAACATTAAAATTTATATTATTTCTTTGTTTAAAAATGAGAATATAAATTTATAAAATTTAATGTCGTGTCACTGTATATTGCACCATCAAAGACATTGCGCTAAATTAACTATTTAACAAGATATCATGGATAATGTTATTGCAATTTGTAACTTTATTCGCTTGAATGAAACGCGTCATCGTGAATTCTGAAACATGCTTATATAAAAAAATAAAACATAGAGTGTGGATTTGCCCTATTACTCCAATATTTTTTTGTTATCAAGGTGACAAATTTTTATCAGAGTTTTAGATTTTCGAAAATTAATTTTATCATTTTGTGAGGATCAAGAAAAACAGTGCGAAAGATTAGATAAAGAAATTTAGTGAAATGTTGCAGTTTTGTCAGATATAATGACGAAACAAAATGATTTAAATATTTCTCTATAAGGTAAAAACATATATTTGAAACGTGGCAAAAAATCCAAGACTTTCGAAAAAAGTTGACATGTTTCAAAACTTTAATCTCTCGGTCAGACTTATCTGAAGAACATTTTCCGCGACCATCAAAAATTTCTTTATTACTTTCTTCTGTCCTTGAACGTGCGAAATCTGTCAATCACGACCAATCCATACCAAAGCGACTTGACCGCTATACGCCAAATCCAATCACCAATTTAGAAACCGGTCAAAATTGGCGTGGAACAGAAGGCTGGATATTCAACCCTTTTCGAATATCAATTACTCCACGCCATTCATATCCGACCATCCCACGTTAAAACCTTTAATTTCAAAACAATTTCCCAACTAAATACAAAGCCTACAGCGTTGAATAAGTTATCAGTGGATAGAAGTTTACTTTTCAATTTCTGATAAAACATGCTCGACTTACATTATAATCCACTTATATTTCAAGTAAAAGGAAAAATTGAAACTCCAAAAATACTGTGACATCACAATGAGAAGCTCTCTCACACATCTTTTTACCTATTTCGCAAATTCTTTCCTTACTGTTTTACTCTCTTTCGTAACTTATCCTCACTTCCGTTAACTCACCATGATGGAAACTCAAATTACACTTTGTGTCATCAAATACAGACTCTCCTCGACTTACGACCGAGTTCCGTTACTACTAAAAGCCGTAAGTCAGAATTGTTTTTCTCATTATCATTTTCATTCTAACGACTTATAAATATTGTGCAGAAAATATAGAACCAAGTGAAAAAATAAAATGGAGCAATATGGCTTTGCAGTTTGTCAAGAGCCACTGAAAGCAGGTGTTCAAATAGGTTTTTTCTGTTTAAGGGCCTTATCAGCAGTCTAACGATTAAGACATTTGTGTGGCCCAAAAAACTTGTAAAAATAGAGAAAAAATCGTAGAAATAGAGAAAAGACATCTCCAAAATATAAAAATAAAAATAACAACTCAAACAAAGAAATTGAAAATCTTTTTTCAACGCGTCCTACAGCTGCCATGTTAATAATTCAGCCAAAATCAAGGAGTGGAGAACAACAGGAAGGGAAAATTACCCGGGGAGTGATTTATGTGAATTGAGACTAAAAGTGGGATAAAAAGTAATTTTTATAAATTAATTGCATTTTCTTTAATTAAAACCTTAATATTGCAATAGTTTTTAGGAAATTCATTGTATTGAAGGCATTTTATTAAATCATCAGTTGCTTTTAAAAAAGATTTACTATTATTACAAATTATTTTTATTCTAAAAAATTGAGCAAAAATTATGTTTTTTCATAATTTTAGAGTAACCCTTAAATAAACCCGCCAAATTATTTTGAACTTTCAGCTTTTAGGTTAGAAAACTTAGTTTTTAAAGTAAATGAATCGGTCTTTATTGCATTTAATTATGTCTCTGAAATCGTAAAAATACTTTATTCATGGTTGTTTAAGAAAATTTTCTTCTAAATACGAGCCATCTGCTTTTGAACTGAACAATAAAAACGGAGAAGGAAGGTTTGTGCCGCTAGGAGTGATAAATATTGGATTGAAAATGACTCAGAATGTTTATCTTGAATTTAAATTCCTCTCTTTTGCCATAATTAAATTGTAATAATTCAATCTATGTACTTAAAATTAAGGTACATAATGTGAAATATGTACTCTATCGTACATATTATTGCAAAGAAAAATACAACCTGAAATAACCTTTTATTATAAAATTTATATTTATGCTCGTTGGTTGTGAGCATTCGGCACTAAACTTTTTTCTCACGTTACAGAGAAATGTCTTTAGTTGGTCAATTGTTTGTACGTCAATTTTACCTTGATATTGATTCAGCATTAAAAAATCTCTAAAGCATCGCAAGTGTTTCGCAGTACCTTGTCTACTCTAAACTTTCAAGAAGGTTATCATTTCTTTTTAAGCTCAAGCGGAAATAGTTGCAATCAAGTATTTCTGAGCATCAGAACAGGCTAAACAAGTTTTCATTGCTACTTTTAAAAACATACGACACTTTTTTAAAAATATTTTTCAAATTTAAATTAATTAAGCCATTTCCCGCAAAACAAACGAAGAGTATCACTCGGCCGACTAATCATGTCAGGATACATTCAGTTCAAATTCATTCAGGACTTATCGTTGTGGGGAAGGCCAAGTCATGGTGCTGCAACATGGTAAGGCACCAGTTCTAAGATCCATCCTGGCGTCAGATTACATATGGCATTTCCACATCTAGCTTATTCCTCTGATCTCTCCCCTTGCGACTTTTTGCTCGAATGAAATATTTGCTTAAAAAGCAACGATTCTCAAGTTTCCAAGAAGTGCAGTGACGAAGGCATTGGAAGATGCGGCAAAAGGAGAATTGCAGTCCTTATTTATATCATTGGATGTTCTTATTTACATCTTTTATAGAGTTGTTAGCAGTCTACTGTGTTTCAAAGATACAACATGATATGGAATTTACAGACGTCATGATAATAAATATCGCAATAAATACAATAATACGAATTAATTGTATATGCTCTGTCGTAAAAACTCAGAAAAGAGGAAAATTGTATATGTGGCTTTTGCAATAAAATTGCTACAATTATCATTAAATATCCAGCTGAATTAATTTTATTTTGAAAAATTGTTTTAAAATTCATTCGCTAAAAAGTTACTTGCGTTGAGGTATTCGATTGTTCGGCGCTCAAATTATTAAATCGTTTTAACAAAGCGTAAATGACATCCTAAGGACTGTACTACTGTATTCACATTTCTCTTTACTTTAATAAAAATTCAATAATTCAGAAAATACTGCTAAAATGAGGTAGAAAGTAAAATGAGGTAATTATATTTACAATAATCACACGCTTTGTCAGCAACTGAAACTCTTCAATTTATGGGAATATCTGAATATATCATATCATCCTTTAAAATTCTTTGAATAAAGTAAAGAATACGTTAAGTTAAATAATATGAAGTATTTTTGCTAAAAGCTTATTCAAAATTGGTACTTAACTGATATGACTTTCGCTCAATTACTATTGCTCAATAATTATAAGAAATATTACTTTTTAACTACCAAGAACTATTTGGGGCTACCGCAAGAACTTCATTTTATTTAACTATATATATATATACCTCAAATAAAACCTGTATAGTTTTGGGCACTGAATTTTGATAACATATAGTTCAAGAAGCTGTATATTTCTATATAGATAGAAGTGACTGATACAGATCTGTATATTTATTAGTTTTCTGGTAAAAATTAGTTTGATTTTTTTAATTGTCGATAAATGCAGTCTTAAACGAGTTTATCGAAAACTAAAGAGTAACATTTCCATATTAAAAAGACGAAAAATATTTGAATTTAGAAAATAAAGAGATTAATTGAATTAATAATTTTCTACAGTGAATTGATGAAATAGAATCTTTTTGGAAGTTTATTTTTGCACAGAATATTAAAAAATTCATCAGAGAAAAAAACCTGTTCTTATGTTTCGCACACGATAATACTTATCTGAATGGATAATAATTAATTTGTTTTCGTGATCTGTTTTAGGATTACGTGTGCACATGAATCAGTACTTTTTCAGTTCGTAAAACTTTGAAAGAGAACCATTTTGAATCCATCGCTATTTTCTTCGAAAAATACACTTTAAACATCTTAAAAGTTTTAAAGCTTAGCTTTCTTCCCTGTATTCGTCCTATAAGCATCAAGAAAGGAGCGTTGTGCTCCGCGTATTAAAAATCTGTCATAATGCAGGCGATCATCAGGCACGCTTAGTTTTGGGTTCCATAATAATAATACACCGTTCATCAATCTAAATGGCTATACTGTCAGGATTAAGTTTACATTTTGAAGAAGCATTATTTACATTTAAAGGTATGTAGAATTGAAGCAGTCTGTCATTAAATATACTTTTGGATGGCCCGTCTTTAGACTTTGTCAGAAAAAAACCATGCGTCTCGTACCGCCTCGTCGTCTCTACTGTTCTTGATGCTTGCAGCTTGATACTCTGACGTCACTGGCGATGGCAGAGCCACCTACAGGTACTTGGCTGATGGCCCACAATAATAAATATCTTTTGTTATTCCATACAATTGTTTATTTACTTATTTGAAGTTTAATTTTCATCTATCAAACAGATCATCCAGTATTTCAAACGTTATCCTTTCTTAAAATACGCAGTTAAATTTACAGCGTGTCCCTAAACTCATACGCCAAACTTCAAGGGAAGGTAAATTACACATAAAGAAGCAGCAATGTATACCAATGTGGGGTCAGAAATACAAGAAATTCTCAGTAAATAACCCAACTAAGCTTCTATTTCCCAAATTGCTCCAAACATATGCTGATGAAAAATTTCTTCATTTCCAAAACTTCAGGAACAGAAGTCTCTTTGTGGCTCAATTTTAAGGAGCACACACAGACGCCAAGCAATGTTATTGAAAAATCCGGTCTTTGGAATTCCAGGAACGAAAAACATTCTAGAGAAAAAGGAAAATTCCGTCTGAATTCCAATCAAGCAAACGAGAAATTTTCTGAATGTTTCCGATTTGATAAACACTCCCTTGAACAACATAATACTAAACCCATAATTAAATATTCCAATAGACAACATAATAATCCTCAGATAAAAATCCTCATTACCAATATTGTCTACTCTAGAAGAAAGCCAAGTGAATGGTAAATACTTACTTTTCAAAGCAAAAAGCACAATTCAACCTCTAGTGTCTTTTTGTATTCCAATTGAAACTGGCTCCAAATTTGTGACATAGTGTCATTCTTCCGGCTCATTCTAACCTGACTTCTACTACCATCCAGCAGCTTTTATCTGCGCTGTGAGCCGAGTGTCAACTTACCCCTGGTGCCAACTAGTCCCGGTCTCCCCTATACAGGATTCCCACTTATATCCGTTACACCCCCCTTAAATTCTAAATGGTGACAGCTTAGGCCATAAAGTTGGTGTCTAGGTATAGTAAAAAGGCTATGCGATACTCGATGAGACAACTTACATCGCCATCTATCTGCAAGTTTTGGAATTAGCGGTAATATCTCGTAAACAGTGAAAGATACGACAAGAAAGTCAATTAGAAAGTTGAAGAGCACTCTCTATTTATTACGAAAAGATACCTTGCGCACATTAATACTCAAAACAGAATGTAAAAAATGGACATTTGTTTGATTGTGATTTTCAGCACTATGGCGTCGTGAAACGCGAACGAAGCGAGAAATCCAGTCCAGAGTGCAAATGTATAGTGGCTAACGGAGAGAATTTTAAGCAATATAAACAAATGATCCAGAAGACAGGGACGTGTCTCAGAGTCTTTCTTCCACAATTTATGACATGATAATTTTCGAAATCGTGACCAAACAAATGTTCATTTCCTTGTCATCTGACCACGGTTCGAAATTACCAGATCCGTCCCAAAACAGCTCCCGAGTTGCTTCAAAGAAGATATTAATGTCAATAAAACTAAACTAAAACCAATTATCCAAAGGCTCGCACGCCCTTTTAAGCGCCTAAAATTACAACTGTTAACTAACTAACTGTTTCTAGTTGTTAACTAACCAACTGTTTCCAACTATTACCTAACTAAGTATTTCCAACTGTTAACTAACTAACTGTTTCCAATTGTTAACTAACTAAACAAAACAAATCAACTTTGAACTTAGAAATATAAGTATTCTAGATCAAAAGTTGAGCTTCTGCAATCATTTGCACAGTTACTTAAATAAGCCTGGTACTATTTTCACTTTTACTCTGTATACCTTTCTTGAAGTTGTTTAACTTTTGTGATTCAATAATACACTGGATCTTGTGTCATAAAAAACCCACCATACTAGTCTTCCTACTATTTCTACCGCCTAGTGCCATCTTTTGAGAGTCTGCATAGTACGCTAGAATCGCTTTCACAACAATGGCAGTTGTACTAAAGTTTTTATATAAATGTTATTTCTATATGCTGCAATATTCAAAACATGAAAGAAAGTAATTCTTTTTCGCTTCGTTAAAAATAAAATGTCTCTGCTCAAGATCAGAGAAAGTTATGCTATTTCAAGAAAAATTCGTAACCAATTTCCAAACTAAGTTCGTACAGACTTTTAGGGGTTACATGGCGGTTTGTCTGTTTTTCGTTTGCTAATTTTCCCTGCTGTTTTCTGCATTTATGTTATGTTATTATTTTCATTTTCTTCAAATATATTCAGTAAATATTTCTTTTCTTGTGTTTGTGCTTTGTTATTGTTTCGTTTTTCTGTCTTTTTCTAGATTGCATTTTATGACTTTCCAAATTCTGTTGCATTTTATACTATTGCGAATATTCTGCTCAGTTTCAGATAAGTCGTGCCAGGGAGGGTTAAATGAATGCTGTACTCCGAATATATTTTTAATTTACTTTACACAGATCTTTCAACCCGCAAAACGAATGCATAATTCTCCACCATGAACATCAGCAAACATACTCGATCTCTGCACATTCAAGGAGGCACAAAATGTTGCATAAGTTGCGTAAACGAAAGATGAATGGATCGCGCTGTATTTTTACAGCTGCCATAAAAATTCGATAATGGCAATAATGTCGCACTCGATTCAATCGCAGTTCTATTCGCATTGATTTTCTGTCATCAGAAAAGTTGAGAAATGGACATGCGGCTCTCAGAGAGACGTACAGAGAGGTAGACGGACTATGAGCTCTGTTTCAGGTTCGAACATTCGAATGGGAAACTCTCGCTGAGCATAAAAGGTGATCAGTTTTGTCTGTCGAATATACAGGGTTCCCTCACTTTTCTTCGCCAGGGAATAACGCATATTCGAGATAGCCCGGGCAACGCAGGGCCACTCAGCGATCCCGATTTTCGCCGAGTTATTTCCATACTTCCGTACAAAAGTCAGACAAGAAACAATTCCGGAATCAGATGGACCAGTGGTTCCCAACCTGTGGTACGCGTACCCCTGGGGTTATGCAAAGGACCATTTGGGGTACGCGAAATAAAGTTGTTAATGGCGGCAACAAGAAAATATAAGGGATTAAAAAAGTTAGAGAATTCTGCTTCTCTAAGTGAATACTTGGTATTTAATAACTATACCACTTGAATTAGGAGTGAAATTTTTAGCCATCTTTATAAGTTAATGCGAAATTAATACTATACTGATTTCATTTGTTTTGGCATTGATCTACTACTGTAACTATTACTATTGTAAAAATACAATAAAAAATAAAATAAGTCCGGAGAATGTTTTCCAAGCAAATGTCAAATCCGGTCATTTGACTAGTTTGTGGTGGTTGGGGAGGATATATCAATAGGGGATAAGGGAAAATATAAAAATTAATAGAGGGGTATGCAAGGGAATAGAGGTTATGAACCCCTGAGATAGACCATTCATTTCGCCAGGACACGATATAATTTCTTTTTACAAAATAACAATTTTTTGTATTTTTTTAAATAGTCGATTTGACGCCTTTTCGCAGACGTAATGTTTGAACCGCTCTTTTCTCCTCATTTATTTAGGAGAGAATGTTGGGCATGTGTCACGTTATCTCACTTCTTTCCACGAGGGACTGACGCATTATTTGAGATAGCCCGAAAGGCCGCCTTTGGCGACAAGCTAGTTCGTCGGGAGTTATGCATAAGTTGATATTCATGGTTATCTTTGCAAATTAATTACTGGATATATTTCCTATCTTAGAGGACTATTTGCAGATTTCACGGGAAAACTTCTTCAAATAAAAAAAGGAAATAAAACCCAGTAGGACCTTTGATTTCAATAATGGAAGAGAAACATCTAACATCTAATAAATATTCCTTTAAAACATTGAATACGATTTTAAATTTCATTGCAACAATGAAAAATATTGTTGTAAATTATGTTTAAAAATATTTTTGAAAATTAATTAAAATTTGAGGGAACATGTTACGCCACCTTAATTAATATCATTAAAAAGATTTTTTTTTTTTGCATTTTCAGATGGTGTGAAAATGATTTTTTTTCCTGTAATATTTTCGAAAGTTATTAAGGGTAAATCCCATAATTTCGCTAAAGTTTCAATTCAGTATAATTCTAATTCTAATTTCAAAAAAATTTCTCAGAGATGCACATTCCCACCCTTCAAAATATGTTTGTGCCACAGTTCGTAGTTTTAGGTGCAGCGGTCTGCCCTGTGGAGCGTCAAACACAGACACACACATTCTCCTTTATTAGTAGTAGAGGCATACTTACCAATTATGACTTATTTCTTCTGATATCCTGAAGGAAGTCTTGGAAAACTATAAATAGGATAATTGGATGCTCAGAATTCGTTTGAGCTGCTAGAATAGCATTGAAAAGAATTCAATTGTTTAATCGCAATTAAATTCAAAAGTGGTAACTCGTAAGTTCTTACCACTTCCCATTCACATCTAGTTCCAGCATTTGACATTAAAATTCAACTCATGAAAATTTTCTTACTAAACAAAAAGTTCGTATTGTGTTACATATGCATAAAGTATTCGAATATCTAATTATCAGCATTTGATATTGAATATATTTAATTCGAGAAACAATGTAAATTCAATTTTAATTTCTGAAACTCGACAAACAATGTTGTTGCAGGAGACGTTTCTTCAAAATCTAAATCTTCCTGTAATCAATCTTCGCTTCCTGTAACGAATCGCTGAACTGAGAAACGCGCCGAAAGTACCAAAAGATGGGGAGTAATCCAAGAAATCCATTTTGACATTTAATTTCTGAATTAATAAACTAGAAGAATGTTAATTTTCATCTCTTTACAAGATCATTTTATCGAAATATAACTTAAAACTATTATTTGGAGATGGCTCGGAGTTACGCCATATGAAGTGTTATATCGGATGTTGAGAAGGATAGAGGCGAGGCCCGAAATTAATGAACGAAGAAAATATTATTTGAAAGTTCATTTTTAACGTACGTCGAAGATATCAATCTCTCTGTTAAGATATCCTTTTGCTTCCTTTGAAAGTGAAAATGGATTCGTTTAGATGTCGTTTGGCGATCTTATCTTTACTCCAAAATACATTTTTTGAATTTTTGCAACCACGATTTTCAACAGACGAGTTAATATTAACATAACGCAACTCGAAGTAAAAATACCAATGAGTTTTTCTTTTAATTCGCAATCTTCTCTATAATATTTTAAATCTCTTAGCTTCGTAACGCAAGAGAACGAAAAATGTTAGATTTGACTCATTCTAAATTTTATTTAAAATTGTTTTTTACAGAAATACTGGTATTTTTAAAAAATATTGATTTAATATTGTAACTTTTAGGTCTATGTTTCAGTGAGCAGACGTAATTTAATAGATTTACTAATCTTTTTTACATATTCCACTTGTGTTGCTACATACTTTTCAATTAATTTTATTCATTTGGTTTCGCATTCTAATCAGCGCAAAAACTACAAAAATTCTAAAAGCTGGTGAAATATAACTTTTTCTTTTAATTTTTGTATTCCATAGCCATTTCATGGTTGGAAATTTAAAAATGCAATTACAAAAGAAACGATCTAGGAAATGTTCTTTTATTTATTCCTCCTTGTCCAGCAAATATTATTGTTTAATCTTCATAGAATTGTAGCGGTTGCAATCAGCTGCCTTCTCCTTTCTATGGTAGGTGGCGCTACTGGAGCCATCTTTTTCCCATGATGCTTCTCTGTCATTCTTGTCTCTGTGCTTGTCTCGTGATGTTGTTCACTGTCTTGTCTTGTGTCTTGTAACTTTAATATTCTGTGCTGTGTAACGTAGCCTAATAAAAAAATGGTTCCTAAAATTGAATGGATTCTTCAGCAGCACTACACACAAACTTGAGTCTCGTCCCTCTATAATTGGCGCCCAACGTAAAAATATGTCGAAGTTTGTGCAATTATGCACTGTTAAAAGTCATTAATTCGGAAACGCGGTATTCTTTGTGCAATCCTGCACTGGTGAGTCGAATACGGAAAAGTGCCACCCTGGTACTGAGGTTTAAATGGAAACCAAGAGAGCAACCCTGCTCTGCGATTACGTGCAGCCCCTGCATGTTAAGGAATCAAGTGCTGCTAGCACTTAAAATGTTTCGGATACCGGCGTTTTAGAATTACAAAAAGTTTGGATAGTGCACCCCGCACTTATTGCCTACAGCAGCAGCCAGCAACTTCCTTTGATAAGTAGTTTTATTTTAGCAACTCTTAGTGTTATAAAATTTTGTTTTCGGTTTAATTCTGAAAACGAATCTTTTGGTCATCCTGACCATGGTAGCATGTTAATCGATGTTTGAATACAGAAAAATGCGTATTTTGTAAGTGTAAATTCTAACGCATTTAAATTTATTGTTTTGTATGAATAATATTGGAGTTATTATATAATAGCGCAAAGTATATCTTTTCTGTATTATATTAGAAGATTGTAGGAAATTTGGAATTATATTGTCAGTATTTTATATTTTTATTTAATTTTGTAATGCTATTGTCTATGGTTTTGGTTAATTCTTTCTCATGCTCAAGATTAACGTATCTAGAATAATGATTCATTGTAAGGTTATTCATTGAATGTTTAAAATTCTACTTTTCAAATTATAATTCCTAAGCGATATATGAGTTGCTAATTTTTCTGAACGAAAGTTCTCAATGATTCATGTCTGTATGAGTTTTCTAAATTCGCTCCTCGCAAGAGACCTTGAACTCAGTTTTGCGATGTAATCATTTCAACTGTCAGCACGAATGTTTTCAAATCATATTATTCATGTACTTGCTCAGGAAAATTATAATGTGTTATATTTATGAATATTTCTTTTGAATCATTACTGTTTTGAGGAACTAATGAAAATTATTATAGTGTATTTCCTGTTTCTAAGCTTAAAAGAAACTGAATGTGAAAGTATTTTATTTCAAATATTCAATCATGAGTTTGATATAATTATTCAAGCTTTTGTATAAAGATTTTATATTGGAATCTTATTTAGAGTAGAATAAAAAAAGGAACGGCATACGTTTTCCCGCCTCAAAGCTGTTCAGAAAATAACACCGGAAATTAAGCAGACATTGTTTTCTTTTAGTATGATTTATATATATTCTTTCCACTGAAGAGTATTAATTCTGGCGAAGATATTTTTTTTCTTTTACATTGATTTGGTTGTTTAGGTATTTAATTCATCACGCAAAGTAGTATTCATATTTTTGTGTTCTTTTTTCTGAAGCATATCGTACATATTCATTTTGTATCTATAATTTTTTTTTTTTGGTTTTCATTAGTGTTTTCAGTGTCACATATAATGCTTACATTTATTTCAGGGTTATATGTAATTTTCATTTTCATTCTACTGCATAACTTTCAGCATAGTGCATTATTTTAATTTCGGAAATAATAAATAGGTGTCATAGACTTTTGAACTCTTATCAAGTGATCTTAGAAACTTTTCACTAAAAACATTTCAAAATGGCTTATCTCGCAGGAGTTAAGAAAGAGGACCTACGGTCTCTTTGTGAAGACCTAGGACTAACTGTTACAAGTAAAATGTCCGTCATTGCTATAAGGGACCTAATAATTAATGACTCTAACTATGATGAAGAGTTCACCCGCGAACATTTGAAAAGTATTATTCAAAATCGGAAAAGTGATTATGAACAAAGAATGAAGGAGATCGAAAGTGAGAGAGCTTTTGAACTGGAAAAATTACGGTTGTCTCAGCCACAGCAATCGGCAACTGCTCATGGGTTGGGTGTGGAGAAACCTACTATTGAGATCCAAAAGTTACTTCCGAAATTCAAACCACAAGAGGATGACATTGGCCTCTTCTTGACACTGTTTGAAGGGCAACTATCTTTTCTTAAAGTTCCTAAAGAAAATTTTGTCACCTATCTAATAAGTGCATTACCAGGCGATATTTCAAAATTAATCGCCAGAAAACCAGAAACATTGTCCCAAGATTATGATAACATTAAAAACATGTTGCTGCAACGCTTCAAGCTCAGTGCAGAGAAATTCAGGCTGCTCTTTTCTCAACACAGAAAAGCCACCGACAGTACCTGGAAAGATTTCTTTTTCGAGCTTCGAACTTACTTTGAAGGTTGGCTCAGTGAACTAGAAATTAGTTTATTAGACAAGTTAAAAAAACTGATAATCGCTGATCAAATTAAGAAAAAATGCCCTCCAGAATATAAAAATCACTATTTAGATATTTGGGAAACACTCAATGATCCTGTCACGTTAGCTGAAAAGCTAGACTTGTATGAAAATATAAAATCATCTTATCAAAAAGTTAAAAAAAAATCCTAAATCACAAGAATGGTACAAACCTAAATTTCCTAGAAATGCGGGTAGTCAGAACTTAAAAAACTCCCAATTCACCAAATTTGAAAAGACAGATTCTTCTAGTACTCACAAAAATACTATATCTAACTCGAGCAATATGCTATCACGAAATGTGGACAACTCTGTTTATTGTTATGGATGTGGCTATCCAGGATTTATAAAATCCAAATGTCCAAAATGTTCTCCGAAGAAAGACGGTGCTCATGTCAATGCTATACAGTTGTTTACTTGTTTTACCCTTCCAGTAGCCTTACTTGACATTGAAGTGTATGAAGCTACAGGAACAGTTTGTGCTGACACAGGAGCCAGTCAGTCAGTTGGTGGAGGATTAATGTTTAATTTTTTACAGAAGCGTGGTCAGAAGTTCATAGAAATCGATCTTGCGGTGGGTCTGGCTGATGGTCAGCAATCCACATCAACTGTTCTAAAAACTACAGTGCCAATCACAGTACATGGCCGAACTTTCCGTACTGATTTAATTTTTCTGCCACATGCTAAAGGTAATCGTACTCTCCTAGGAGTTGACTTTTTAAGGCAATCGGGAATTGTGATGGACATACATAACAATTTCTGGTATTTTGGCGATAAACCCAACTGCAGAATACCCTTTGCAAAAGATATTCCCCTACCAACAAATAATAATCTTGTCGAAATAAATAGGAGTCTTGTCCGACGAATTCCATTACAAGTGATGCTCCAGTACAAAGCAACCTTGTTGTACCTGAAACTAATAATCTTTGTTTACGTGTAGAGGAAGGACAGAATCTTGATACAGAAAATAAAAATCGCTTAACTGCCTTGCTTAATGAAAATGAAGAAATTTTCCGTCTAGGGGGAAAGCCAACTCCTTATGTAAAACAATATATAAACACAGGTGACCACCCACCAGTTGCATCTACACCTTATAGATTATCTCCAAAAAAGAAAGAGCTCTTAAGAACAGAAATTGACAAACTGTTAGCCAATGATGTTATAGAAGAATGCGAATCGCCGTTTGCCGCACCGGTAGTTTTAGTCTCCAAGCCTAATGGAGATATTAGATTGAGTATAAATTATAGTAAGCTGAATGCGATAACTATACCTGACAAGTATCCACTGCCTCTTATGGATACCCTTTTACACGATGCAAAATCTACTGCTTTTATGTCTACCCTTGACTTAAAGACTGGTTATCACCAAATTGAGGTCAATCCTGATGATAAAGACAAGACTGAATTTGTATGCCCTTTCGGTATGTTTCGATACAAAAGAATGCCTTTTGGTCTTAAAAACGCTCCAGCAATTTTCCAACGCCTTATGGACCAGTTCCGCAATGGACTACCTACAGTGAATATTCTAGTTTATTTAGATGATATTGTTGTACTGTCTGAAACTTTTGAACAGTATATTCAAGACTTAAAGATGGTCTTCGATAGACTTCGAAAGTATAAATTATGTGTAAATAGAGAAAAATGTAAATTCGCATGCGCTCGTGTGAAATATTTTGGGTTGTGGATAACACCTAAGGGAATAGAAGTGGATCAAGATAAAGTTGCAGCAATACAAAACATTCCTTGTCCAAGAAATGTTAAACAGATACAATCATTTTTGCAGACCTGTTCGTGGTATAGGAAATTCATCCCAAATTTTTCAGATATTGCTAGACCCCTTAGCAATTTGACAAAAAAGAACATTGTTTGGAAATGGAGTGAACAAGAGCAACAAGCCCTTCAAACTCTAAAACAACGCTTGGTAACTCCGCCAGTATTGAGGCAAGTTGATCCTACTAAGCCTTTTATCATCCGAACGGATGCAAGTGGTTTCGCTTTAGGCGCAGTTCTTCTACAGGGAGACTGCCCCGCCGATGAAAGACCAATAGAATATACCAGTAGACTCTTGAGCTCTGCTGAGAAAATTACTCTACAACTGAAAGAGAAACCTTAGCTGTAGTCTGGGCCTTGGATAAATTTCGAGGATATATTGAAGGTGCAGATATTATAGTGGCATCTGAGCATCAACCTTTAAAGTGGTTAATGACTTTATCGTCACCCACTGGCAGGTTAGCCAGATGGGCACTTCAGATTCAAACTTATAACTTGAAAATCGATTATTTTCCAGGCAAATGTAACGTTGTGGCCGACATGCTTTCTCGACCTGAGTGCAGTGATAAACAAGCTTGTGAATTACAAACTGTTATTACTGACGTCCCATCAAGAACAGCTGGTGAACTTCGAACGGAACAGTTGAAAGATCTTGAACTGAAGAAGATCATAGATTGCTTTGAAAATATCAACAAAAGTGTTGACTTTGCGAATTGGACAGAAAGGGGGTACGTCTTAAATCAAGGAGTACTCTACCGTTACTCCCCACACTCTGAAGTGGAGGAGGATCAGCTAGTTGTCCCATCTCATGAAAGAGAAAAAATTTTAAAACTCCACCATGATGCGCCCACAGCTTCACATTACGGAGCAGATGGAACCTTTTCTCGAATATCATCCAGATATTACTGGACAGGCATGAGAAAATATATTGCCGATTACGTCAAGAACTGTGCAGAATGCATCAGATATAAAGCAACGAACCAGAAACCTGCTGGTCTCTTACAGACACCTGTACCTGCTCAACGTTTTGAAAGTATCGCTATCGATCTTTTTGGGCTCTTACCGGAAACGAGTGAAGACATGAAGTGGATCTTCAGTGTTGAAGATTGCACAACAAAGTGGGTAGAGTTATTCACATTAAAGCAAGCTACTGCTAAAGAATGTTCCTTAACACTACTAAATGAAGTCTTCTTAAGATATGGATTACCGCGTCGTCTAATAAGTGATAATGGTTCACAATTTGTTAGTGCAATCATGCAACAGTTGTTTTATGTCCTAAACATCAATCAAAGTCTAATTCCTGTTTACCATCCACAGGCAAACCCTGTTGAGCGTAAAAATAGAGACTTGAAGCCTCGTTTGGCAATGATGGTAGGTAACAACCATACCTTATGGAATGAGCAATTACCAGCTATTAGATTTGCAATGAACACTGCAAAATGCGAAACTACTGGATGCACTGCAGCTTACTTGAACTTTGCCCGAGAATTAAGAACTTTAGACGATGTTACTACTGACCTGCGGTCTGTTATTCATAATGATAATTTTGTTCCAGAATTCACTCCTTATTTAAAACGTTTTGAGAGGAATATGTCACAAATTAAAGAAATATCGAGAAAAGTCAAGATCGTCGAAAAGCATATGCAGACAAATCACGTAAACCAAGCCCTAATTTTAAACCTGATGATTTAGTTTGGGTAAAACTTCACCCATTAAGTAAAGCAAACCAAATCAAAAGTGCAAAGTTGATGCCGAGAAAAGATGGACCTTACGTCATTCTATCCCAGAAATCACCTACAACCTTTGTCATAGCCAGTTGTGACAAACCTGATGTACCTTTAGGTGCATACCACGTATCAGCTCTAACATCTTTTCAAAATGTCATACAGAACCAATCTCCTGTGGTGCCTTTAAGAAGAAGAGGTAGACCTCCAAAACAGCCTTCTG
>BGPR01009620.1:0-56616 GCA_013235015.1 Araneus ventricosus
TAACTGATCCAATGCTCAAGGTAAGTTAATCTCAATAACGACATTTGTTTATTAATAGATTCCTGAACGAGAGTGTAATCACTTTATTGCCATCGTTATAGCCTCATATAAATGTTAAACATTTCTAAGGAAAGGAATTATGTATGACATCACATATCATGCCAAGAAAAGCACCATTATGCAGAAAAGAACATTATCTTAAATCAAAATTGAACAATTGGCTTTGAATGTATTGCTGATAACGATGCAATTGTGCTAAATGCGAAAATATATGCAGTGAGAAACATTGTCAAATGAGCGAATTCTGATAAAAATTGTTTGCAGAAGTTACGAAGATGCACAGTTTCTGTTATGGCCAGTGTTGAGCTGATACTTGTGATATGATTTCATGAGCCTTTACATAGATAACGAGTGCAGCAATCTGATTTTTAACCTAACACCAAAATTTTCGAGCCGTTCACTTGCTTTTCATAGACAAAATTTCTAACTTATGTGTGTAATGAAAACTCAATCAAAATCAAGTTAATGTGCGTAATGAAAACTCAGTCCATCGCATAACCCATAGTGTCAAGTTTAACTTGAAGTTTCTTTGAAGACACGAAAAAGAAGCATATGTATGAGTAAATAGACGTTGAATTCAGTAAATATGTTCTTAGTGTTTAGAGTTTCTAACTGCAGCTATTTGTAAATTTATTGTATGGATTTAGTGTTTGAAATATTTCTATGCTTTTACTTCTAACTGTAAAATAGAAAAGACCAGATAAAGCCCCATCTTTCGTTGAAAGACAATATTACTGAAGCAAAATTGTTGTTTTCATTCAAAAGCATTTATTCTGAAATTACATTTAACGTGAAAATAATCTGAAGTTTCGAATCGATAGTAATCACCGCAATAATCAGACTTAGACTTCGTAGCAAATGTTTATAAATGAAAGCTAGTTTTCTTGAGATGAATTTAACACATATTTTATACGGTAAGAAATAATCATCGCATTGGGAAAATGGCTGTTTCAGATACTTCACTTCTGTATATCTGTAGACTCATTTTCTAATTTTATATTAAACGTATATTCAGAAAAAAACTGCCCAAAATTCTTCTCTGGGATTGCATCTGTTGAATAAAGAACTGAATTCCTTTTATCAATTAAAGACAATGGAATTTCCATCGGTTTTAAAAGTCGCCGTCGTTCCTATTAAGTACGTATTCGAGATTAAACGGAATGCAAATGGCGAGACAGAAATTTCTGGAATGGAAGCATCGTTTCTTAAAATTCTTTCATCATTCTTAGGATTTAAGTACGATATTATCGTATCCAATGAATACGGTATTCCATTTGAAAACGGAACTTGGACTGGTATTATGGGAGTGTTACAAAAGGGCGAGGCTGATATTGCTCTATCTATTTCTTTGTCAGAAGGTCGGGCAAATGTTGCCCAATTCAGTAAAACTTACGGAAAAGAGGACGCCACCTTTGCTATCAGTAAACCAGAAACTTCAATCGACGATTTTTGGTTTATACATCCTTTAGACTCTATCACATGGGGGTTAATCTTTGTGTCCCTTGTTGCCACATCAGCAGCATTATCTCTAATAAACAAGAGGTCTTCAATACAGATGCTCAGTATCTTATTAAGTACCTTGTTAAAGCAGCCGTTTACCAATCTGAAGCCTTCAACATTGTTGGCATTATGGCTTTTGGTATCAACTATACTAGCTTTTGGCTATTCGGCTGTTCTTTTATCTAACTTAACTCTTCCTCCTAAACAAAAGGACATTCGCAATTTCGAGGAACTTTCAGAAGCCGTACAGCTTGGGAGTTACCAATGTTATGCTGTGCGAGGCAGTGTCATGGTAAACCTGATGCGCACCTCGAAACAGAGGCATATACGACTTCTCATTGATGCTATTGATAAAAATGACTGGTTTGTGGATAATAATGAATTGCTCCATTGGGAAAAAATGGCGAAGAACACTGCTTTGATATACCATCGTTCTGCATTAGAAATGTTTACTAAAAGGTGGGGCAGTGAAGGATACAAAATTTCGGCCGATGTGTTCGTATCTATGGAATATGCAATGGCTCTAAGGAAAGACTTCTGCTGCACTGATAAGTTTGATAAAATTTTGTCCAGAATTGAAGCTTTTGCCATAAGGAAGATTATATACGACAAAATGTTGTTAGCTGTCGGTGAGGCTCATGAAACTTCAAGTGAGGATTCAAACCATCGTCCTATCAAATTTGAAAACATAAAAGGCTTAATGACAGCGGGTTTAATAAGCTATCTGATTGCTTTCACTTTATTATGTGCAGAAGTCATTCACTTCAAAAGGAATCAGAACTGAGTAGAAATTCATCTTCTTTTCAGTTTATGACTTTTAGGCATTAACCATTTAACAGCTTTGTTTTTTCTCTACTATTTAATTTAATGAATGGAATATTTCCGACGTTTGTGTATCGACTTTCGAATTACAAAATCTATAATTGACTTATTTTTAGTTTATTATTTCAAAAATACAGTAATTCGATGCACGTATTCGACGCACTGGCAAAACCGTTAAATGTTTAAGTACCAAATCAGAAAGTGCAAGGAAGTACATTAGATAAATTAATGCTTCAGATAAATTAAAATTTGAAACTGTATGTGTTTAGAACCCTATCCTCTTGGGGAAACATAGAAATCTCGTCTCATTTATTGCCTACAATTTGGAGGGCGACGCTGTTATAGCGTTGCACATAAATAGCATAAAAATTATTAAGGATTAAAATCAGTCCTGAATTTTGTATAGAAAAAGTTAAAAGAATCGCGATTAATCATTTCTGCCTTGAATCTAGTACCCTTTGCAAACAGTTAGAAAAGCGTTAAATTTTGTTATTATTGCTCTTAACTACTCTGGTTAATTCGAACAAATTTAATTATGTAAGTATCTTATTCGGGTATACTGGGAAAAAATCGTGGAAATGGTTAATGTATGTGTATGTATGTATTGTTAATGTAATTGTTATTAAATGAGTAACCAATTTTATTTTTAAATAAGCATAATAAATACAATTGAAGTGCTTTTGAGCCATTGTCTGTTTTTGAAAACAAGTATGTAATCTCTTTTGTGTTTTTGAATAACTACGAACTGTTTTTCAATTTTCATTTGTTTATAATATCTCAGACTGAGTTATGAAATTTGTTTTAGCCGCACAAAGCAAATTCTGTTTTGAACTGAAATATAAAGTCTATGCGTTGAAAACAAATTGTCTGTTATTTTATGAAAGAAAATTTTGTGCTACCTATGAATTATGTTTTATTTTGGAAACACTGAAAAGAGAAAACGCTTTTTTTTTCGATCTCTAAAGGAAACAAATATTTTCATCTGTCTATCAGTTGTTGTAGTTATTATCTGTTCTCTGTTTGCTATCAACGCTGAAAGCGAATTGCTGGGATGGAAATTTTCATAAGCAAGTGATAAAGCTTTTAGCAGAGAGATAACAAAGACCCATTTGCAGTTACACATTTAATTGCTACGTGAACGCCTATGTTCTGGTAATTTAGATTTAATTTAAATGGAATGAAAAAATGCCGTCTTAGACGGATTGTGAATCAACTACGCCCATCAGTTGCTGCATTTTGTATATATTATCAAGATTATAAATCGGTAAGTAGCTGTTTCTGGAGAGACATAACTCCTATTCTTTCAGGAACGATTGTTTCGACGACGTAGATGCTTTTCTGTTTTGCTGTTTATTATTTACAAAGTTCTTCATGATGTAATCAAAATTTGCAGAATCATTCAAAATATTTATATATTAAAATGTTTTCGCCGCTAAAAATAACTTACTAAAAATCAAGTTGACTGATGCTATTTTAATTTGTTAACTAGTTTGTGTTATACGAGTGTGTCATGAATAGTATAAGATAATTATTTTATTTTTAAATAATAGAATTAAATAATAGCAGATAGAATAAAGTAACATCGTTCTTAGGTACATGTGTACAGAGTTTTCCAATCTGTGGTACGCGTATGTTTAGGGGTACGCGGCGGACTAGTTAGAGGTATGCAAAATTATTAATGTTTTGTAGAAAACACAAAACATTTAGGATTTAAATAAATGTTATCGAATTTTGTTACTCCAAGTTCGTGCAAAAAGTTTATTATGCGAATTAGAAGGCCTGCTGGTTAGCAGTGATAGAAGAGTACTAAGAACTCATTGTTTACCCTTAAAATGCCCGATTTTTAAAAAATGTTTTTTGAGTTTTATTTCGTGAATAAAACATATGGAAAATAATTAACAAAATCCTATTTTGTATTAAGTATCGTTCACTGCTAAAAAACAGTTTGTTACCCATCAGCAACATTGTGTTGGAGAAAACAATCTCCTTCATAAAATTCTATAATATTAAACACGGACGACTTTTAAGAATTAATATGGACAAGGAATTTTCTTCAAAATTCTAGAATAAAATATGATATTCTCAAGCGTACAAACAAAGCTAGAAAGATGCAGAAGTGAAGAACATCAATTTATTTTATATTTTCTCATCAGCACTCAGGCTGCCATCCATATGTTGCAATTAATTTAATAACATTTTCAGTATGGCCATTGGCATCAACATGCATTAAAGCTTCAGTCTTATTCTCAAGATTTTAGAGGACAGAACTGTGTGTATTGCTTATGGCAACACTGGGCAGTTAAGGGTTAAGCAATAAAATGTTTAGTTAATACCCCTCTTCATTTGAATATAATTTTCTAAAATTCAGCTCCACGAAACAAGATCAAGGATTGCATTGAAACTGTCCTCCATTGAATAGTTAAATATCACGATGAGTAAAGGTTAGCTTTATAAGTTAAGGCAAAATATTTAAATGCTATTTTTATTTGTAAGGACGTCGAACTAATACTATTATAAAAATGGAATAAAATGTAAAAGGAAAAATAAATCCTACAAATGTTAAGTCAATTCGAGTCTTTTGACTCTTAAGTTAACCTGAGCCCTTAACATTTTTAATAAAATCTTAGTGCGAAGGGGTGGTTGGGAAGGGTATGACCGTAGAGAGTACTCATAAATAAAAAATACCAATCTAGGGGTAGCGAAGAAAATAAAGGTTGGAAACCGCTATCCTAGGAAAAGGGGTTCATTCGCCTAGCAACTTGATAAATTTCCAAAAACAATAAGCAAGAACTTTTTAGAGCAAAAGATAAATTTTGCGTGATAAAAAAAAGGAACTGATGAGCGAATTTGGTAGAAATGTCATCTGAAATATGTCATTTCCACCAATAAAATGTAAACAAAGAAGCTAAACACATTACTCTAAGAAGCTTAAAAAAGGACCTACTGTTTAGCAATAGATTCCGAGACTACCACTTTTGGACGATTTTACACCGGAAAGGGGTGTCAGGCAATGAGTCATATGAACACATTTCCGGAGTTCTTTGTTAGATCACGCTCAGTAAAATGTAAACATCACCCTTCCATTCTTCACTTTCCCCCTATTTTGATGAAAATAACTCAGCCAGGCGCATGCGCAAAAGCACGGAGGATTTCCGTTGCTATACAATAGATTTGGACGAACAGATGGAGTTATATTTCCTAAGCGAAATTTTTTTTTTTTGTGAAAAAAGCACTTGATTTAAGAGAGATCTTCATAAGTATTAAGTTCTCAACAAAGAAATTTAGTTAGCGAATTCTAAAAAGCGGTAATTTAAAATAAATTTAATTAAAAACAGTTTTAAAAAACACGCTTTTACTAAAATACTAAACAGAAGAACTTTTAAAAAAATTATTTTCTACTTTTTAATCTTGCGATCTATTATTTCTCATACTCACCACCAGGTGGCGCCACTGGTTCAAAATCAAGATCTAATTAATATCTAACCGATTATTAAGTTCTGCAAATATTAAAATAGTGCATTTTCACCCAGAACACACAACTGTACAAAATTTCTCTCTCTAATACATCAGGAAGTGAATGAAAAATCGATTGCAAAATTCCATCTTCACAAACATGAAAAAGCGAAGTTAAATAGAAGTGTTCAATAACATTTTTTTTCACAGATAGTATAATGTTGAAGATACTGCTGACAATTTTTCAATGGTGAAAATATCTTGTTCCAAGGAAATGCTCTTGGTAAATGATACTTAATAGAGATGACGAAGGAAATTTTAATAAAATAATACGACGTATTTATAGTAAGAATCGCATAAATAAAGATATATCTTTGAATTCTAAAAATCAATAGTCTTGTTCATAAATTTTGGAATTTTACTAACATTTTTGTATTAATTATTTTTCTGTATTTAATTTTTTGGTGCAAGGCAGATTCATGAAACACAACGTTTTCTACGAACCTTACCACCGGGTTACAGGGTGATGTTTACATTATTAGAGTTTAATCAAAAGTTTAACAATGTGATATTTCACACTCACAAACATTTTTTATTTTAACAAATCTTTATAAAGTTTTAGTTCTAAAACATTTTGAAAAGAAATGAAATATATCGAATTCTGGTAGATTGTTCAGGTGAAGGAAATATAGTTATGATGTTAGTAAAATTTACCAATCAGTTTGTACATCAATATTCTCATCTCCGTATTTTAATCCTTAAAAATCTATCAATAAAATAATAAAAAAATATTTATAGTAAGAATCTTTGAACTTATTCTAGAAACCCTATTTTATTTTCCTGACAAATGCGTTCTACTATTTACACTGGATAATGAGCATTTTTTAATAGTAAATTATTTGTGATTCCAATCTACTTATAAAATTGCTATTCCTCTAAAAAATTGAATTTTCTTTTAGACCCTGAAGCAAAGCTTTGTTATATTTTTTACCATATTTTAAATGGATATATCCGTTTAATCAATCAACGTATTGATTTTCAAGAACACTATTTAGATGTTACTGACATAAAAACTAGAAGTGTAAATATTTTTGCAGAAAATATTTGAATTTATTAGTCATTACAATAATTCTTAATCTCAACAATGCCCCAACATTTTTGAGATTAAGAATTTCTTTCCCTGTTGTCAAAGAAAGAAAGTATTGCTATAAATAATTAAGAGATAAAAATAAATAAATACACAAAATTTTTATAGTTTTGTTAGAAAAGGTGTGAATTTTTTCATTTATATAAAATGCCAGTTCAGTCAGATGTAACTGTAATTAACTATCCTAGAAATTTTCACAAATTTCAATAATTCAGCTGAAAGCCCGTTAGAGTTTTATTTTAAATGTGTCTTGATACGTAATTTCTTAAAAATCACCGGAATTTTTATTGCTTCATTCAAATAAAAACGATATTTATAAACAACAATCCATCATTTATATTTTTTATAAGCAAATTTAAGAAATCAGTTTAAAATAATTATTTCTGTTAATTTAATTTTCACGGTTTGAATTGATGGTCTATGGATTATTCTACGTAGTTTCATGCTAAAACGATTAAATTTTCATTCTTTGTAGTCTAATTTTTTAATTTATATAGAAGAATTCTGTCGCATGAAATCTACAAAATGTATATCAATAAATACTGGGTAACAATAAATTCAGCAGTCTCATTTATGGTATTATAAAACATATAGGGGAAGGTGCCGTACATAGGCCATTTTTTTCATTCCAAAAAAAGTTGGTCAAATCAAATCTAAAACCGAGAATTTTAGGTGCTTTAGAAACAACAGCAAATCAGCTCCTTTAATTTTTCCTCCTACTTACTACATAGTAATGTAGAAATCAAAAATAAACTTTCATTTTTGACCAAAGTACATCACTGGATTGTACCTTAGACACCTCTGTGATGTACCTTGGCCTAGGCAATAAAATATGACACTGTCACGCGTGAATTTGGTGCAAAACTAAACTTTTCAACATCATTGCACAATATTCAGGTACATATGATGGTTGAACAATATTACAACTGAAAAATAAAAAGTTGGTTTTCTTAAAAATTAGAAACTTTTGTTCACTCAAAAGCAATTTAAATATTAATGACCAAGATTATTTGGACTGGAAAAAAACTACTAGTCTTAAAAAAATGAAAGTTAAAAAATAAATATATTGTAACTAGGAGGCACAAAAAATGTTTAAGGATTTAAAATAAAACTTGCATCACTCCAAAACATTTACTGAAAAATAAAAGTTCATTTTTTTTTTTAAGATCGCATTGTTCAGTGACAACTCTAGCCATTATTTTAAATTACGTATTTCCATTTTCAGCAACCGTATATCGAATCAACTCTTTTAATTGCTGAAAAAGTAACTTTCTCGTAATTGCCGTGAAATTAAATTTCATTCAAATGTGATGCTGTATAGCTAACTGATTTAGAAGGAAAATAAATTTAATAAAAGTTTTTTAAAAAACACTTTTATTAGTGTACTAAAAAGTAGATTTTATTTTTATTTAAGTTATTTTCAACTTTTTAGTCTCGAATTTATAATTCATAATTATGAACAATGAAATATTTAAATAAATTTTTCTGAAATTCACTACCAGGTGGCACCACAGGTACGAAATCAAAATTTAATTAAATTTATCGATTAAGTGATAATAAAGTCCTGAAAAATAGTTTATTGTCACCGAGAAGACATAAGTTTACAAAATTTAAAAATTCCAATACATTATAACGTGAGAGAAAAATCGGTTACAAAATTTCATTCTAACAAACATGAAAGAAGTAGAGTTAAATAAAAGTGCTTAAAAGTTATCCTGACTTAATGTCTGACACGAGTATCGTGTAGCATGCTATATGTCTAAAGCCACTATCAATTCTTATTGAAATCTTTTCTTTATTAAAAAAATGAGAAAAGAAAGGCTTATAAGAAAGAAAGAAAGAAAGAAAAATAATAAGGGAAAAACCCCCTGCAAAATTTCACTTTCAAAAGCCATATTTATCCTTTTCTAGTTATTCTTGCCAATCCTATTTTAATAAGATAACAGGAGCTCTTTGCTGTTTGTAAAACGTTTTAAATTTCTGCAATAAAATGCGATATTTAGCTGTACTTAAATAATCAGAAAGAAAATTATCTCGATAAAGAAGGAAATTTCTCACGCAACTACATATTGCCAGATGTCTTATTAGAAGATAAATAGCGGAATTTCCGCCAAAGACCTATGAACGATAACTTACTTTTATTTTGTGATGTGAATCTATAAAAATCAGTGCGCAGCAAATTTGTTGTGTGTGAGCAATTTTGTGACCTTTTTATTTGTCTTAGCAGTTATTAGCAGTACACGCACGGTGTTGCCCGTGGAATCAGGACTTCAACAAAATGAAAAACAAACGAAGAAAAAAAAAAAAAAACGCCCACAATGGCATGTAAAAGTTCTGAAATCAAAACAAAAGGCACACATTGATTTTCCCACCTATTTTCCTTCGCGCTAATGACATTTCAACTGGACAAAAACAATACAGAGTACGTTAATCCGAAACAATATTAAAAAATTGCAACGTGAAAATGATTATTATACAACGGGAAAAGATATTTTAACCGTTCTTGTTTTAAATCAGACAGAACCGTTTCCAGTTATAAGCTGAAAAAATGGAAAATAATAGTGTTATTAGAACGTCGGATGCAGCAAATTTGAAAACAAAAATAAAATTTCGATGGCAAAACTGACTATTTTTTTAAAAATTTCTCAAAAGTCAGTAAATTACGTTTGAAGTTCAAAACAAACTTCATTAGAACGAAAATTGTTTACTCTATCCGATAGTGCATTGATTGTTTTTCAAAGATCATTAGAGAAGATACTACAGCCGTAAACGTGCCAAAAATGACCCAAAACATTAAATAAAAAATTTTCTAGATTAAATTTTAAAATTCCGGCTTCGAGGTGCATTGAGTCACTATTAAGACTACCTGTGTGCCAAATTTCAAAGCTGTAAGTGCGATAGATTCGTCTGGATTTCGCACACACACACACAAACATCGCCTTTTACAAGTATAGATAGTCTATATATGATATCGAAAGTTGTACGGTTTGTTTTAAAAATAAGAACGTGTGTGACGAATTTTATGTTTTGCAAAATCAGATTTGAAAAAAAAAATTAATGCACACTTTTAAAGAAAAGTTGCTAAGAAATTTTATTGAAATAAATTTATATAAGTTCCAATAATTTCACAATCGTGACACAATGGATATTTATATAACATAAACCCTTTTTCAGTATCCAAACTATTATTAATGTTTAATAAATTTAGTAAAAACAATGTTTGAAAGTTTTAGTCAGTGGTTAAAACATTATTATTATCAGAGTACTAAAGAGTGAAATTTTTTGTTTTAATTATTCTTTATATATATTTTAGTTTTTAAATAATAATTCATTATTATAAATACTACGAAGTCTTGAAAAGTATTTCTCGAATTCACTACCAGGCGTCGCTACTCATATGGATTAAAATTTAATTAAATGCATCTATTAACCAATAATTAAGTTTTCAAAATGTTATAATAGTGCATTGTCATCTAGAACACACAAGTGTACAAAATTGTAAAATTCTGGCATAATAAGATGCGAGAGAAAATTCCATCTTTACAAAAATGAAACAACTGAAGTTAAAGATATGTAAAAAACAACACGTAATACCAAAAATTATTATTGTTCTAATGCTTCCTATAATACCAAAATTTCTTTATGTTTCCTGTAACAGGTAGTTTTTAACGTTGATCACCTATTGCAGGAAACATTAAAGGCCGAAATTTTAAGGGCGGTGTCAAATACGTTCTCTTATAAAGCCAAAACAAGACTAGTTCAAATATGAATTTAAAAAAAAATTAGCGTAATAAAGTCTGCTAACTTTTTAATTATTTTTAAGACAGCGAGCATTTTATAGATCCTCTGTCTGATTAAAAACGCTACACCGAAAGCTCGAATCATTTCACTGCAACGTGGTTGAAGTTAAGTTGCTATCACACGGAGAGCTATCGTGTGCTGTTATCTTGAACATGAGCACAATGCCACTCAGCAGAAAAGTTTGTAGCACGTGACGCATTGAGACAACCTGTCAGACAGGATTTCGGTATCGTGGAAGGCGAACTACGTCACCGTCAAAGTCACACCCGATTGGATTGAATTTTCGCTGCTGACGATTTTTTGTCAGCATCGTGTACATTTTTTCAAGCCGGTTGAATACAGTCCACGATTTTCGTCATCTCGTCTGACTGGTCACGTGTTACAAACTTTTTTGCTGAGTGGCATTGAGCTCACGCTCAAGATAACAGCCCACGATAGCTCTTCGTGTGATAGCAGCTTTACAGAGTTCCGCCTTGTGAGAAAAAAATCACTTGCACCTCCACTTCATAATTTGGATAAGGGAATTTAAAATTTAGAAGTTGACATAATCGATAAAAGAAGTTGGAAAAATTTAGAAAAGAGAGGAAAAGGCTCTCTGACAGTTTTTAAATGCAATGGGAAATAGAAGGAAAGAAACAAAGTTATGAGTTGATAGGTTATCAACGCACAGCTTGCTGAATAGTTGCATTGTTCATAAACAAAAAACCAGCGAGTTATCTTTCTTATCAAAGATTTGTTATCCCTAAATAGTATAAGCTTACAGATTTAAATTAATTAGAAACAAAGAAAATGTGGTTTTTCAAAAGAACAAAGCCAGATTTTATAACCCATTCAACGTGTGCAATTATGTATTTTTCCAAGTAACCACCTCCTACTTGCAATTGTTGTGGTGTAGTTAAACAGGGTGGTGACAGAACCTGGAAATAGGGATTATCAGGGAAAAGTCAGGGAATTTTATCGATCTGGGAAAATCAGGGAAATTCGTAAAAATATCTAAAAATCAGGGAAAAATGATAGTTACTTGAGTTATTATCTATAAATTAGTATCTTATGTCTAGCATTATTTCTAATAATAAATAGAATTTAAAAGAAAAACTTATATTCATTTATAAAAGCGTAAGTTTTTGATTAGAACAATTAATTTCTTATGATTTGTTAAAGAATAAAGATTTGAAGTAATATTTCGGCAGTTTCTCTTGTTTAAATCTTTGCTAAAATATATACTATTAGGTACGTATAATTATACTATTTTTATATTTATGCTGCAATATGTTATTCTGGTACTCATTTAAAGAGCACTAATTAGCTATTGAACTGTTTTAAAGTTTTGAGCAAAGATCATAATAATCTTTACTGTTAATATGATTAAACTTGTATTGCAAAGAGTAGTTTTAATGTTTCTTAGAATTCTTATGCAGTTTTAGAAGTAAAGTATTTTGTTAAAATTTCCAGTATTTTTTACAGTTATTATATTATTTTATTACAATTATTATATTAATTATTACATTAATATTATTATTTATTATTATATTAATTATTTACAATTATTATATTATTTTATTTTTATAAATGTAATATACTGTTTTAATAGATTTTTTTAGGATGTTCATTCCATTTTTTAAAAATTAAATTTCATAAAAAATATTTTTTTCATATTAAATAACTGGTAAAAGTGCTTTTAATAATATATATCGTGCACATACAGTGATTCTGAGTAGGGAGAAAGCCAGGAAACTAATATAATTAGTAGCCTTAAATCAGGGAAATGTTGTAAGTTAAGTCAGGGAAAGACAGAGAAATTTTTTTTCACAGTTTCTGTAGCCACCCTTTTTAACTGTCCGACATATTTTAGTTGAATGTTTTGCACTTGATGCATTATGCTAAGCATTTTGTTTCGTCGTTTGTGGTCTTTCGTTTTAATTGGAAGGAGGTCGATTTTTTATTGTTTTACTGCTTGCACTCGAGAAGCGACTCTCAGTCACCATTACGGTGACTAGACGGTGCACCATTTTGACGTTTCTTGTTTCGATGTTTAGAAAATACCTACAAAGTTGTAACAAGTTGTAGAATAATTTTTCAGGAAAAATGAATTTACACAAACATATATTTTACGTTCCAAAGCAATAATATGAGCTCTTGTAAATCAGTGAATAATTATGTATCTAATTACTTTTCCGAGTGCAAAGGGTTAACAGAGTCTGATATTTTGCACTATTAACCCTTTAACCGGTTTGTCCGTACGTGGTACGGGCTTCCCAAAAGTTGGCCGGTTTGCGCGCAGGTCGGCGTACAGGCGTCGATATTTTCTCCTCTCCTTTTTCCGGTTTCCCCTGAATTTTTAATCTGCTTAACACTATAAAAATTTCTCAACAGATGGCGTAGCTTGTCCGTGTCACTGAAATACTTTCCATCTGGGTCTCTCGTTGAAGGTTTTTTTTTAACCGCCGAATAACAGAAGCGTTAATTTATGCAGAAAAAAAAAAGACTTTTTGTGAACGCTTCTAGTAAAATAATTTACCGGTTGACAGGTTAATAATGTTTTGATATTGTATAAGGTGTATATATTTTAATACGGTCATTTAATCTTTTTAATTTTATGTTGCAGTTGGTTTGCAATCTTTATTTCATATATTTTATGAACAGTTTTAAGATATAGATTTATAAAACTCACCTGGCTTCAGCACAGTTGATCCACGATTTGCGCCTGATAAAGTCGCGTATCCCTACTATCATTATTTTCATTGAATGTAAAATTAATATTTAGAAGTTATAAGAGGATTGAGAATTAACTTGTTTGTTTTGAACTCAGTTAGTTGTCACTAGACTAGGCTTAGTTTAATTTAGTTATAGTAACGTCCCGTTTTGAAGCAACACGAGGGCTATTTTGGGACAGACCTCGTAATTTTGAACCGCTGTCAGATAAAGAGGGCGACACCTGAGCTGTCATCCCCTTCCCAAACTTCCGCACAACAGCGGGAGGACGTTTGACCCCCTACGTATGGTTTAAGGCAGCGGTTCCCAACCTTTTTCGTTTTGAGGACCACCTGTTGTGTAAAAAATATTTTGAGGCCCACTAACTAAATATACAGGCAAAACTCACACACGCACATATCTATATCTGCGTGTAAGAAAAAACAATGACAAAAATAAGATAAAACGAAAAAATTGGAAAAGATTAAATAATGGAAAGAATATTATGGTAAACCGCTCATCAGGAGGGAGGGGGGCTTCCCACTGATATTCATAGTGCTTTTTTCTGCTAATAGCTAACGAATAAACGTTAAAATAAGCCGTTGTGGCGGGCCCCCCAAAGGCACCGACCACATAGCAATAAAAGACATTTCTAGACTGAAAAGGAGGCATAAAATTTTCAAAGTTTTATATTTGTTTTCTTTTATATTATATAAGATTAAAAATATATTGTTTATAAAGCAAAAAATGACTGAGACTCTTGAAGCTCCCCTGACTTGATTAGAGTACCGCGGCCCACTAATAAGCTATCCGAAGCCCACAAGTGGGACGAGGCCCATGGGTTGGGAACCACTGATTTAAGGTACAACAGGCCTAGACTATAGGAACCTCACTCTCTACATTTCTACACTTGGCAACAATGTTGTGAGTATTAGGTTTAAACACTGCAAATCTTTGGTGGGATCGGATTTCGAAACCATGGGATACTCTACCAGGCCATTGTGGGTATCTTTGAAATTAAGAATTTTATGCTTTGATCAGATCTTCGAATTCAGTTATACAATTGTAAAACTTATTTAATGCAATTTATTTTTCAAAAAAATTTCAACGCATTAAACAAGTCCTTTATAGTTATGGCATTCAAAAAAATCTGTGTCTGACTTTCGATTAAAAGAAAATTTACAATAAGCTTGATTTTTCAGTTTCGGTTAAGCAGGTTCTACAGAAATCTTAAACAGAATATTAAAAACCATCTAATATCTTGTAAGCAATTAACTTATTTTTACCAAAGACTTATTAAATAGATAAATGTGCCAACAGATGTAGCAAAAGATTTCTTATATTTTATGAACAGCTCTTAGATTCTAAATGTGGCAACGTCGAAACATGTATTCATTTGAAAATCACTCTTTAATCATTTTCAACTTGTTACAATAAAATTAAAACGGCGAAATGAATTTTCAGTTTTATAAGTAACATAAATATTCAGTTTTCTTTTATCTTTGCAGAAGTTGTAGTTATTTCTCAAGATGAACAGGTTCAAAATAGTCAAAGGGCAATCACTTTTGGAACTTCAAACGTACTATCTTAATCCCTTAACAGGTCAAATTTTTCACCAGAAGCGTTCGCAGAAAACGGCATTTTTTGCAGCGTAAATCATCACTTCTGTTCTTCGGCGGTTAAAAATCCCTTCAACAAAATATAAGGATGGAAAACATTTAAGTGACATGAAAGAACTAAACCATCTGTTAAAAAATATTGATAGTGTTGTTACGAAAATCTAGAAAAGAAAAGGCAAACCGGGAAAGGAAATTTAGAAAATACCGTTGCCGGTACACCTTACGGGCAAACCGGTTAAAGTGTTAATACAATCAAACACAGAGGCTTAAGAGTGATTGTCAAAAGTATCAACTTTCAAGTTGCCCTTTTCTAATATATTTTATCCTAGCAACTTACTAATATTGCTACAATTTTTTACACTGTGTAATGCATTGTGATCTTGTATTTCTCTATTTGTTGCCGAAGCAGTTTCTTAGATGCCATTCACTTTCTACCCAAAACAAGCTAGATTTTTCGATACGAAAAGTGCTTTTGTGGGAAAACAGTTCGTAGGATTCTACACACTGTCAAATAGTGTGAGCTTTGAAAAAATCAACGTAAATTGTGGCCTCCTGGCTGGACAGATATGAAACTCAAAATTTTACTGAAATTGCACCTTGCCAGGAACTCTGTCACTCAGATTGTAAAGAAAATCTTGACGAAGGAACTAGATGATACCTCAACAACTTTTTATTTAACATTTCCCCTTCTTACTTTATTATTTTCTAATTTATTATTTAACTCTATCGATACGGGAACGTCCCATTCGTCCCTTCAAGCAAAATACGGCAGAACCTCCGAATATCACTGTAAAGTTTTCACCCCCTTTTGTTAAGTGTGATTGATTTCACACCGCTGCGCGCGCTTTCTTCGTTAGAGTGGCTCTCCCAGAAGGGTTTGGGGAACAGGGGAGGGGTTCTTAGAATTCGGAGAGCGCCAGCTGTCATTACGGTTTTTGAGAGGGGAAGTGAACTTCCCTTATATTTGAAAGAGAAACTCGGGCTTTCCCGTATTTTGAGGTCTCTCTATTCTAATGGTCCTAGAATCAGAGGTTTAATTTCTTTTTACTTTATTTAATTTCGCTTTATTTTTTTATTTACTTATTTATTTTGTCATTGTATTGTACATTTTCTTTTTACACTTAAGTTTTTTTTGGCTTGTTTTGTCTAAATTCTCTTCTTGAGAAAACCTGTGGAATTGATGATCCTTTGGCAGTTGGGTTGGTCAGAGTAGATCTTTAGTTTCACTGTATGCCACTTTTTTCAGTTTGACACTTCAAGTTCCACATACCTTGATATAAAAGAGCCATCTCTTGGTCTTCGGTTTTTGTACCTTTGGATATCTGTGGTTTATTATGGGGCCTTCTTACTAGATTGGTTGCTTCTCAGTTTAACACTCCAAGGACCTTGATAGAAAAGAGCCAACTGTTGATCCTCGGTTTTTGTCCTTCTGGATGTCTGTGGTTTATTATGGGGCCTTCTTGATAGATGGGTTGCTTCTCAGTTTAACACTCCAAGGACCTTGATGTAAAAGAGCCAACTGTTGGTCCTCGGTTTTTGCTCCTTGGGATGTCTGTAGTTTATTATGGGGGACTTCTTGCAAGATGGGTTGCTTCATGACAGCTCATCTGCTTCCCGCATAGCTTTGGCTTGTTTTGGGTAAACAGGATTTAAATCCTGTCTACCCAAAACAAGTTGGCACGTAACTATCAGAGATATCACTATTTGACTTTCTGCGTGTTTCAAGCGAAAAACGGACAATCATTGCATTTTTGAGAAAAAGTGTTTATATACTTCAACTAATTTTCACTAAGCAGAAAACCTTCTTTAACTGATTATTATTGACAGAAAAGATTTTACGGATTACTTCGAAAAGTCTGGTGTTTTTGATATAATCCTGTTTAGTATAAAAAGAAATTATCGGTAATACTGTATGTATGCTAAAAAGTAGGGAACTAAAACATATGGATAGTATACAAAATTATGTAGAGTCGAGGAAAAAATCGTTGTCTGAATTTTTCTCATTTTATGCATTTTTTCCTTTGGAAGCAACAATTCAATAAGGATCTGGATATGTATACATTGACAACTATATTTAAAGATCAAACATTTTTTTTTGTTATCAAAAGCCGTTTCGTTTTTATTTTCTCAATGTTAAAGATTATTAAAATCTGGAAATGTGTACATTGACAAATATATTTAAAGATAAAACGACTTTTTTTAGCTATCAAAAGCCGTTTCGCTTTTATTTTCTTAGTGTTAAAGATTATCAAATAAAAAAAATAAATTAAACATTGAAATGTTGTTGCAACAGTAACTGTTTGGACGAGGCAATGCGTCACAGGAACATTTTCAAATAGAAAGGAAGTTCCTTTTCCAGAATAGATTTAAATGCTGCATGCAATATTCAATAAACGGAAAGTTCATTATCTTCCAATTCTTCAGATGTTGCTTAGCAACACAAAGCCAACGACCAGATCGACGTCTAATAAATGCAGACACGTATCATCATTATAATATCAAGAATATTTTGTATTACAGGAAGAAGAAGGTTTCACTGATGTAGCCGAAAGAGATAATCAACTTCTGGATATTTTTATATTCAAAATCAATTGAGGTAAAACAAAGTGTTCAAAAGTTGGTTTTTTTAAGGTTAGGTCCGAGATCGTTGTATAAAGAACTTTGTTTAAAGAATATTTTTATACTGCTGTTTTAATATTGAGTAACTAGAATGGTTTCATCTTTGCTTACTTTCATTGAAAGGGACATCAGTTTTAATTCGCTATGCTAGAGGTTCCCAACACGAAGAACCAGTCGGGGGTACGCGAAATCAAAGTTGTTAATGGCGGACACCAGAACACATAATAGTTTAGAAAAAGTTACAGAATTTTGTTTTTCCAAGTGAATACTTGCTGTTTAACAACCATACCACTTGAGTACTTGATTATTACGTAGCATAATTTTCAGCTACCCTAAATTATTACAATACTGGTTTCATTTGCTTTGGCGTTGAACTAACACTATTTTAAAAATGGAAAAATGTAAAATGAAAAATAAGTTCTGCAAATGTTATTAGTTCGAGTGATTTCACTCTTAAGCTAATCTAAGCCCTTAACATTATTGACAAAACTTATTTGCATAGATGAGGGTTGGAGGGTTGAGTTGGATATGAAAGTAGGGGGAACGCGGAAACAAAAATAATAATCAAGGGGTACGCGAAGGAAAAAAGTTAGGGAATCCCTGCGCTATGCATTAATCTGTGTAGATGCAATTAATCTGTATAGATGCAATTAATCTGTATAGATGCAATTAATCTGTATATACACCCAAGTTCTTCCATCCTGACCGTGTAAGCTTCTTAGTAATTTTCTTGTTGGAGTACATGAAAAACTACCAAGAATTATACCTATGTCACCCAGAAAAAAAGAAATGCGTCGACACAAGAAATATTTTCGAACTTTAATGTCAATGCGAACAATGACAACTGCATATAATAGTGGTATGATTTCTCAGAAATACTCTTAGAGTGGCTACAGTGTACTGTCCTACCGCCGGGAGAAAAACCCTGAACAGGGTTTCTTCACGTAGACGAGTCGAAGAAAGGAGGGAAACAGGTATAAAATCAGCTGCAGCATTTGGCGAACTAAGCGCTCTTCGTTAGGCGAGAATTCGTTTTCGACCGAAGTACAAAGCGAAATAAGACTTCCACCGGTTTTATCTGCGCCAAACGAAATGAAGCCCTATTCTTCACCCCCCAAATGCAGTGGAATATCCCGTTTCCATAACGACCGCCACCGAGATGTCTAGTGTCTAGGGTTTTTCTCGTGGCGATAAGACAGTATATGTTTGTCAGTATGCTTGCTGTAAAGCAAGTTGATGATGACTGCATAATTATCAGCTGTGTAAATCCATAAATGTGATTGTGCCATGGCGAAGAGTAACGTACTCTGTCGTAATTGGCGTTTTATGCATTAATTCATTCTGGTGTCGAATAACCAGAAGATGGAAACTCGAAGATGCCAGATCTTCTTATAGAGACAGATTTTGTTGCTCTTCTTTAAGGTGTTTCCAAATTTTAGGATCTGCTCTTTCGATCATATAGAGTCACCTATTCTACACTGTAAAAAATTTCTTCGCAAAAATTACGGGCAGTGACCGGCAGCCCAGGGTCCGTCCATTGCCCGTTAAAATACATTTTGCCCGTAAAACATTCTGACCGTGATTGATATATGCTACATATGCCGAAACATATAATATGCTCGCTGGCCATTCAATGAATATTTATGTATTAACGAAACATGACATGCAGTTATCGATGTTCATATTTTCAGACCAGTTTGAAAGTTATTATTTTCCCCAATAACTATTTTCTGATATGTCATACTTTTTCTGTCGCATTTTTCACTGAGGGGCTTCAATCCATTATGGATGAATTTAAATCTTAATTTTAAAAATTAAGTGATATATGTTAAATTATTTCTAAACGAAACTCAACAATTTAATTCTCACATCTGACCCATTCAAATCAGCTGTTATTAAATCCTTTCTGTCAAAATATAAATCAAACCCAAACTACTAAATGGAGATAAAAATCGGTAAAGAAGTTTTAAACTCATGAATCATCCGAAAGGTTTTCAAATTATTACTATGTTAAGTTCCGCGTACCTTTCTTTCGGTATTGGCGTTATTTGAGAGAAAGATTTCATAATTGTTGGCGGGACGAATTCTTTATTTTAAATTTAAGTTAAATTAGGGCGGTATTTTTGAAGGAGTGACAATAAAATCCTATCAAAATACTCGTACCTCCATATCTGAGCTTGTTTCTCATTTATACGTGAATATGCAACTCAAAAGCATTAACTGGGTATATATGAAAGAGCAGCCAAGACGCACAAAACTGACATTCAGGAGAAAACGGAGAACATAGTTATCTATAACGCAGACATGCAGGAGTATATAATTAAATCAATATGATCAATTATTGTCTTTTGCTTCATTATGACATTAAATTTGTACAAGAAAGATGAATATGGTGTGTTTGATTATTCTGTAACTATTACACTGCATGTCCTAGATAGCATGTACACTTGCAGCAAGTATGATTTTTCTTGATATTAGCTTGTCATGACAAACTTGACGCGACAACTTTGCAACGAACTTCCTGCAAATTAACAAAGCATAATGGATCACCCTCCTTGCAATGCAAGTTTGCTGTAAAGTTGACACGGCACATTTACACACCACGACCTGGATACAATTGTATATATCTGGTTTTGATCTTCCTCTTTGTTTTAAAAAAACATCCGATTTTTAATAGCATCTCCTAGACCGTCCTTCTTTTTATTAATTCAATGATAATTTGAAAAAAACTAACTAGGTCTTTTTATAAAAATTTACTTTTGAAAAATTCTCCATCTTTTCACTAAATATAGAACTCGCACTATAAAGAAAACTATATATCGCTTTTTTCTTAATGTTGAAATCTTAACGTTCATAAACAAAATTAAACCTAAAAAAACACTCAATGTTTGTTGAAAAATAATTAACTTTGTGCCCCATATTTTTAAAAGTAATTAGTTTCGAACCCTAATTTCATAATTTATTCCATTAGCAAAATGTAGTTATTAGTGAAAATCGCTCTCCCTTTGACTTCAAATCATATTCTCAACTCAAAATTTAAAAAATTAATGAAATCAAGAAGACAGTTTTTTAAAAAACGTGTAGATACACGGTGTATTAGCGCAATCTGTCTTCCGCAATCGAGGTCCAGCTGGCTGAGTGGCTAAGGCGACAGGTTTAGGAAGCGGGTTGTTGGGGATTCGAATCTGAGGTTTGTCTGCGTAATCTGTTTCTACTATAGTTTGCAATGAGTTTGACGCAACAAGCTTGCTGCAAGTTCGACGCGGTGACTTCGTCGTTTGCAATAACTTGTTTCAAGCTTGCAAACATGCACACTTGCCGTGTCAAACTTGCTGTAAGCTTACAGATTTGCAGAGCAAGATTGCTGCAACTTTTCTGCAAACTAAAATTGCTATCTGGGGTATTAATTATGAAATGCTGAACAGCAGGAATCCAAATGTGACAAGTTGAGAATATTAATTAAATAGTAAATTAAAATTGACAACAGTTTTCTCTCCTTTCAGGAATTTTAATCATGATTCAATTTCGTGTCCTTGCTACAGACCTCTTGCAGAACACCAACATAACCATATGGGACAATTCCACTGAGACAGAGATCGTCAAACTGGTGAACTACAACAAGCAGGCTTTCTTCCTCATTGGAATGGCTTTCCTGGGAGGATTGGCGCTTGGATTCCTCATCCACTCTATTTACGTGTGTATCATCAAGAGAGTTCTTATAGAACTGGGTGATGACTTGTCTCTGAGCGACGGAGTCGTTAATTTATCTTTCATTGGTGATGATAGACCACCTGCTAATGATCATCCACCGGATTACGCTTCAGTGATGTCTGGTGACATACCGCGCGAGAATCAAGGACTGTTTGGTTTTCTGAAGAGAATCTTTAAAAGGAGGTCTTCCACTGATTCGGAAAACAGCATTGTGGAAGAAGAGCCTCCACCAAGTTATTCATCAGTGATTGAACATTTAGAAAGAGATCTTAATAACAGATAATAGAATAAAATCTAACTTTTAAATAGAGTAGAGGCTTGCATGAGGTATTGGCATGCAGCTTGTCTGAATTGTCTGTGACTTTCTGTGGAAGATGGCTGCACGATTCGACCAACTTGAAGTTTTTTGCAGAAATTTTCTATCAAAAGCTGATTCTGGTTTATAACTTTAGTTTGTTGGACAGATTCTCCACGGAAAAAAGACTATTTATTTATGTTCAGGGAAATATCCTGTGAAGCGTGTTTTTTCAACGCTTGTAAAAAAGTCAACTCATTAAAATTGTATTTATTCATATAAAGTCGTCATTTCTCAGCGATATTTTCTACATTTTTAACTTTCGAAAATTTTTATAGATATCACTGATCAAGACATTTGACTGTTCTGCATATACAGTGACGAGCCAAAGCATTATGACCATCCCCACATTTTTCAATGAACTCGCCTGAATGACGTGGAGGGCACGTGGTTAAGTGAGAATGGTATTTAACTGCTGCTGGAGAAGGTAAGTAATCATTCTTGCACTTACTTTTGCGAGTGATGGGAAAGGCTGCTAATCTAAGCGAATTTGATAGAGGACAGATCGCAATGGCACGAAGACTCGGAACGAGCATCACCGAAACTGCACGACTGGTAGGTTGTTCACAATCTGCCGTTGTTAATATTCATGCAAAGTGGATAAATGACGGTGACACCAGCAGTATACGCCAAGGTGTTGGTCGTCCATACGTCATCAAAGAAAAATGACGTCGGAGACTGTCCCGCTTGGCAAAGCAAAATCGGGACCAGACAGTGGCTCAGCTGACAACCCAATACAATGCAGGTCCAAGCGCAAGTGTTTCGGAACACACATTTCAGCGGACACTGTTGGATATGGGACTGTGCAGAAGACTTCCCACTCGTGTGCCTCTGTTGATCAAGCGTCATCGTCAACTACGACTACAGTGGGCCCGGGAACATCGAGACTGGACCATGGACGAGTGGAAGAGAGTTGCCTGGCCGGATGAATCCCGATTTCTCATTCATCACGTCGATGGTCGTGTCAGAGTACGCCGTCTGCTAGGCGAACAGTTGCTCCCCTCTTGTACAGCAGGCCATACACAGGCTGGTGGCGGCGGCATTACCCTAATAGCACAAGACACTGTACAATATTGTTACGATATCTTCACGATATTGTACGGCATTCAGAATACCGGACAACGTCGTAGAGATATCGCACAATATCTTGTGCTAATAGGGTATGCTTTGGAGGACGTTCTCATGGGCGGCTCTGGGACCCGTAGTTGTGGTAGAACAGACCATGAAAGCTGCGAACTATCAGAACATCATTGCGGATCAGTTGCACCCTTACATGATGCTTGTCTTCCCAACTGGAAATGGAATTTTCCAGCAGGACAACGCCCCATGTCACAATGCTCGGATTGTGTTGGAGTGGTTCGAGAGCATACTGATGAATTCCACTTAATATCCTGGCCACCTAACTTGCCGGATCTTAATCCGACGGAGCACATTTGGGATGTCATGGAGCAGCAGCTCAGAGCTCAAACACCACCATGTAAGAATATCTCGACTTTGCGTGACCGCTGCTTAAACATTTGGTACAACCTGTCTCCAGTCATGTACCAAAAACTTGTGGCATCTATGCCCAGGCGAGTTGTAGCTGTTTTGAAGGCCAAAGGAGGCGCAGCGTGTTATTGAGTAGGTGGTCATAATGTTTTGGCTCTTCAGTGTATTTTGTACCATTCCAGTAAACTGAGTTTATCAAAACATTTACAAGAATCGCCACACTGAAATAATTTAGCAATCACAATATAATTTGTTTTAATGAAAAGGACTTTTTAATAGAGAATTTTAAAATAATACCTTATGTTTTCAGAACGAAACCTTTTTATTTCTTTGAAACAGAATGCCGTACGATGCTACTCTGAAGATCCAAAGAGGAAAATAGAATGCCGAACGTTGCTACTCTGAAGATCCAAAGAGAAAAACAGAATTCAGAACGATTTTACTCTGAAGATCCAAAGAGGAAAACAGAATGCCGAAAGATGCTACTCTGAAGATCCAAAGAGAAAAACGGAATGCCGAACGATGTTACTCTGAAGATTAAAAGAGGAAAATAATGTGAAGAAATTAATGATTTTGCATAATATAACTTTTTCTGTTTCATTATCAGAAAGCTGTGTTACAACATTCAGAAAATTTTTTAATTTATTGACTTTAATTTTAAATTTGTACAGTGTAATATTGATTAAGACCAAAACATTACTTGAAGTTGTATTGCAGAATTGTATTTCCAAAGAAAATACAAAGGCAAAAATACAACAAAGGAAATGGCTTTTAACTTTACGAGTAGTAACTACACAATGCCCAATGGAAACTTGAAGTGGAAATGGAAAATTGGGCTGGTTTTATTCTCATGTTGATTCCATTAAAATGTTGCAATTCAATCTTAATCCTTAAAAGCCCGATTTCTTAAAAATTGATTTAAAAATGATTTTTTTTCTTTTATTTCTTGAATAAAACTTGGAAAAATACTTTAAAAATCCTATTTTGTTTTAAGTATGGTTTATGGCTAAAAAACAATTTGTTACCAACTGAGAACACTGGGCCTTATATCATAAGAAATTTCCTTGATAAAATTCTATAATGTCAAACACAGATGAATTTTAATAAATAATAATACGGAAAAGGAATTTCCTTCAACATTGTGGAATAAAATATGGTATTCTCAAGCGTACAAATTGAGCTAAAAAGATGCATCCTCAAGTAAAAAACATCAGTTTATTTATATTTTTTTTTATTAGCACTTAGGTGCCATCTATATGTTGTAAATTGATTTAATAAAATTTTCAATACATATCCTATTGGCAACAACAGGCATTGCAGCTTCAGTCTTATTCTCAAGATTTTAGAAAACAAAATTTGCAAAAACAATTTGCAACAAGATTTAGAAAACAAAAATGTTGCTTAAAAGCAGCACTGGGTCTTTAAGGGTTAAATGAATTATTTTCTTTTTTCAGAAATCAGAATGTGAGATAAAGTTTTGATACTGTGATGGGAATTGTAAAATGGGAATGGAATGTGAATGTGATGGGAATTTCGAAAATTAAAGTATTGTAAATTTCATTTAATTGTTCCATCCAAAATGAACAAGTTCTATTGTCTTTGCCAAAGTTCTATTTCCTTTACTTTGCTTTTATTTAAATTAACACAAGCTAATTCAGTGTAAAATATATGCCGACTTTTAACCTACCATTTTATTAACAGAAAGAGTATAAATTCATGTCGCAAAAATGCTATAAAATTAGTTTATTAATATAGGGTGGTGAAGACTTGAATATTAAGGAGACATTTCATTTGAAAAGTCACCACTTTAATATTTTATTTTGGTTTGTAGGGTTTTAATGAAAGAATGTTTGAGGATTCTGCTAAGAGATGAGTTAATTAATTTCAATCGATTTTTTATGCCGTCTAAGGATTTTGACTTGTGGTTTTTCTAACTTTATCATTGACTGAGAAATGCATTAATATGGATATGGTGGTTTGGAATTTCTGACTGTTTACGTTGCGAATTCCCAGGGCAAAGGAAAATTGACAATATATTTAAATGCCGTATCTTGAAAGTAGCGAGAAACAAATAGACTATGAGATATTTTTTTAGAATTCTACACGAATAAGGATGGATGTGAATATGATTCAAAATTTATTTGAACTTTGTATTATTTCATATCATGAGTAGGAATGTACTTAGAAATTGAGATTCTTTCATCAAAATTTTATTTAGCGATAAAAGTAGACGTTAAAGAAATTTTGGAGATCTTCTATTCTCATTGTCTAAATCTACATAAATTAATGTCTATAAACGAAGAAAAAAAATTATTTATATCTCATATACTAATTCATCAAAAACCCAGAAAAGAGTTAAGTACAAAGTTATTGAAGAAACACTTTAGTCAAAGCATTAGTTGAGTCTTTTTTTAGGTGAATGTAAGAATATTTAATTACTATTCTTTTCTTAAATCAGTGGTAAGGCACATTTATCTTTTTTAATATCTTCTCCGAACTGTTTATAGTTATAAAATACTATCGTTATCAATTTATCTTCAATGGGAATTGTAATTTAAAAGTAACGCTAAAAGAAACTATGAAGAAATTCAGAATAATGATTCATCTTTGAGTTTTGATCTTTCTAAAATTAGCAAACTGATTCATCTTTGAATTTTGATCGTTCTAAAAACTATTACACTGATTCATCATTGAATTATGACCCTCCTAAAATTAGAATTATCTTTCTAATTTGAAATACTTTCTAAAACTATATCTTATCTTTTTCTGCAAGGTATCAATTGCATATGGTTACCCAATTTACGCGAATAGAGGATAATGACTCGAGATCTAGAAATTCATATGATATTTATTGATGAATGTTTTATTGTTATCAATCTAATAAATGTCATGTGAGACTAGAGGATTCAAATCTATAAAGATTAGATAAATTATCAAAATGTAGCAATGCCATCTTCGTATCAAAGGATGTGATATGTCGTCCATATATGCGGATATATCTCTGAAGATTCAGGATAGGAAAACCCAGATAAAAATCCAAGGATGGTGACTACTTTAAGGTTATGAAGATCAACGATGTGTTTATATATTTTTTTTGTAGGAATTGTTCTTCGCTTTTCATTTGTTCTTTACATGAATAAATGAGTTTATGAAACTAATTTTCACTTTACATAGGGTAGGTGAATAAGACAGTTATTGATACCCTTAAGGCAATATTTAAACTATCAGTTCATGAAAAAAACGGTAAAAGAAATAGTTCAATCAAGTTGCGATTCATTGCAACTTTTTCTTAATTACTTTACTTTAAGCTGAGTAAAGGTTTGCATAAAAAATTATCCCTCGAAGGTATTTTGCAGTATATTGAGAATAAAGCAGAATAGGTTATTGATACCCTATGGATGAGTAATTGACATCACAGTTACTGCCACCCCTTCATTTTTATTTAGTTTACTTTTACTGCTGCAATGTTAATGGACTCATGCAACGAAAACTAGGGTAAAGCATATTTTAACGTAGGACTATTCCTGCTATTGGGGTCTCAGGAAGGAAATTGATTCACATGCCAGAACGCCACAAAACTTGGTATGGAAGATCCTCTATATCTCGGTAACTACATATGTTAAAAACATAACTAATGTTTTGTTTTAGAGATAACGGCTAACAAACGAAGTTACAAAAAAAAAAATTGAAATTCGGAATTGTAGTTCAGCGACTACCGAGTCGCAAAGTTGGGCAAAAATACGCATGAATTGGTGACGCGATCTCTATATCTCGGTAACTACATGTGTTAAAAACATAAATAATGTCTTATTTTAGAGATAAGGGGTAACAAAAGAAGTTACAAAAAATTTGAAAATGGAAAAAGAATCACGCGAGTAAAGTAGTCGTACGCCTTTAACATCAGCGACTGTTTGAAAAAGACAGCCTCCTGTCATTTTTTTAAAAAGAAAATTAAAGATAAAGTTGTCTATAACTGTCCTGTTTACCTTATATGAAAGCAAGCATTTTATTTTCAATTATAGCAACTCTTATACTATAAATTTAAATAAGTTTTTAATAATTGATAGTAAAATGCTTAGGTTTTATTTGCAAGTTTAATTCAATGAGAAGATAGTCAGCAAACATTGAATTATTATCAAAATTCAATTGGATATTTTAGCGTTTCAGGGATATAGCTAAATACACATTGAAGATATTAGTAGGAAAATGTTTAAAAGTACTGTTATGCCTGTTATTCATAATAACGGTTAAATACGTTAATTTGAACAGCAGATGATATTAAAATCAAAGATTTAATTTTTTAAAAAGTATCTTTATTACCTGGAAATAAGAGGCGCAAACTATTCCTACAAAATATCTTTAAGGGTACGAAAGCCGCATTGTTTGCATACTTTACAGGGTGGTAATAAATTATTGAACACATTACAAAAATTAATAATAAAAAAACCTAATAATATTAAAAACTGCGTTTTTTTAAAAAATAAGAGGGCAACTAATAAAGTTTTTTTCCAGAGAGATTGCATACCATTACGGTGTTCTAAATTTGCTACAGCGAGAGATTTCCATACGCAATGGCTACCGATCGGCAGAAGCCGATGCGTGTTTTTCTGGATTTCCTTTTTAGTTTTTCTTGAATATCTCGAAAACTATTCAGTTTTCGAATTACAAATTATTTAACAAATTAAAGAGCGTAAAATTCCCTACAAATGTATGCTTCTATTTTTCTTCTAGCTTTAATAGTTTCGCAGATAATGACTCTCAAAATGGGAGATCTCCAATAATTTACGACCATCTAGACTACCGGTAACGGAGCGTTTACTATTTGAAAAAAAGTAAAGAAAAACGTTTTAAAATGCGCTCTCATTTTTAAACTGCAAAGATTAAAGAATAAATGAAATTTCAAGCCAGTAGATGAAAAATTAAATACAGTTATCCCATGTCCGGCATCCGGACAATACCGGATATTTCAACTGAAAAAAGACTTTGATTTGATTTGATGTGACTTTCTCTGGCACAAGATCCTCAAATGGGATAAGCTGCGCCGAAAACCAAGAATCTGTACAGAAAATAAGTGCTTAAAAGAATCGTTAGTTAAAATCCAAGTAAAAAAGTGAGATGAATGAACCGACAGTACAAAGTTACTAAAACAAGACATTTAAAAGAGATCAGATCAAAGATAAGAAAACTAAATATCATGGAAAACACCAATGTCCTTCAAGTACATGAAGAGGTTAAAATGTGGAATTTGTCCCAATAAAAATGACAAGTCGAAACTGCTTGAGCAAAAGTACCTCAACCGATGTCTATCAACAGCCACACAGTCTGTTAAGATGTGTTTGACAGTTAGTATGTCACCACAATGGCTACATGTTGGAGGAGACTCCGCAAAGAGCAAATATTTATGTGTCAGTCGTGTATGCCCAATACGAAGTCTAGTTAACACGACGTCACAGCGTCTGTTAAGTTTCGTAACCCAATACGAGAGAACCGGTTTAATGACATGGAGTTTGTTATTTGTTTCCATATTCCATTTTTCTTGCCACTGACAATGGCACCACTGATTGACGGCAGATCGCACATCAGCATAAACAATTGGTCGTGTCAAGAATTCTGTAGCCGACTTTGCAGATTTGTCTGCCAATTCATTTCCGGTAATGCCAACATGGGAGGGAACCCATGAAAATAGAATCCGAGCCCCTTTTGAAAGTAAATGCCTATAGAAGTCTTTAACTTCTTTAATGAGTGGATTACGAGTTGAGGAGCTACGTAAAGATTCCAGAAGACTCATAGAATCAGTGTATAAAATGGATTTTCTAATTTCGTGCTCATCAATGTACTTGAGTGCAAAATAAACAGCCGTAATTTCTGAAGAGAATACAGAAGTAAAAGAGTGTAGTTTATAACTGATGATGTGACCATTAGTAAAAAATGCGCAGCCAACATGGTTCAAGGATTTGGAACCATCCGTAAAAACTGGTTGATAAGACTGATAAAATTGTCGATGTTGATTAAAAAGTGAAATTAAAACTGAGTTGTTGGAGTCTGACTTGGTAAAATTTCCAAAAGGGTTAATGTAAGAAATGCTGTTCTCCATCCATGGAGGATGGCCACAAAAATCAGTTGTGTGAACCTTTACACCATGAAAAGTGTCTGGAAGTATATTACGCATACGCAGTCCAAAATGAGGGATGCATGAGGGGCGGGCATTGAAGAGGCGATTATTATTGCCATTTAATAATGTCCCACGTAAAGGATGCTTGTCGTTTGACAGAATCCGAAAGTAATAAGAAAGAGACAATTTATCTCTTCTAGATGATAATGATGGTTCAAAAGCCTCCGCATATAAACTAGGTATAGGAGATGTTCGGAAGGCTCCTAAACACAGCCTTAGAGCTTGATGATGAACATAATCAAGGCGTTTCAAGTAAGAAGGTCGAGCAGAGCCATATACGACACTTCCATAGTCTATCATAGACCGAATGATGCTTCGATAAACACGAAGCAAACATGAACGGTCTGCTCCCCAGGAAGTATTGGATAGAGTTCTTAAAATATTTAATGATCGAAGACATCTCTTCCGTAAGCTGGCAATGTGCGGAAGGAAAGTCAAACGTTTATCAAATACTATACCCAAAAATTTATAGTTATCTTGAAAACGAATGGGGACACCACTCAAAAACAATTCGGGATCAGGATGAAGTGGCCGTTTACAAAAGTGTATGCCTATTGTTTTTTGTGCAGAAATAGTAAACCCGCTTTTATTTGACCACTCAACAATATTGTTGATGGCTGTCTGAAGCTGTCTTTCTATGAGTTGCATGTTGCGAGCATAACATGAAATGTGCAAATCATCAACGTAAAGATTCTTTTGCACAGTTTGTGGGATTACTGATAAAATAGGATTGATAGCTAAAACAAAAAGGGTTACGCTTAAAACACAGCCCTGAGGAACTCCTTCTTCCTGGCAAAAAATGTTGGAAAAAGTATTCCCCAGTCGGACTCTAAAAAATCTTTGCTTTAAAAAGTTTTGAACAAATATAGGTAAATGTCCTCTAAAACCAAGATCATATAGATTTTTCATGATGCCATACCTCCAAGTACGATCATATGCTTTGTAAATATCGAAGAAAATAGACACTAGATGATTTCGTTTTAAAAAAGCAACGCGAATATCTGTTTCCAATGATATTAAATTATCAATTGTGGATCGTGACTTCCGAAACCCACTTTGGAAGGGAGATATGTATTCATTCTTTTCTAGGATGTGTACCAATCGTACATTTACTATTCGTTCAAAAAGTTTACACATGCAACTAGTTAGGGCTATTGGTCGATAATTTAGCGGATCCTGCGGGTCTTTACCCGGCTTCGGTATCGGAATTATAAAAGCATGTTTCCAACAATCTGGAAAAACATGTTCTTTCCAAATGCGGTTAAACATGTAAAGAATATTTAGAAGCGAGTGTTCTGAAAGATGTTGAAGCATAGAGTAGGTTACCTCATCAGGACCAGGTGATGTGTGTTTAATAACAGATAATGCTGTATGCAGTTCAAAGATAGTCAGGTCACTGTTGTAAGATAGATGTTTTGTCGTCTGGAAACGCAACTTAATGCGTTCCATACGATTTTTATGCGTGAGGAAAGGTTCGGTATAGTTACTTGCTGAGCAAATAGAGGCAAAAGCTTCAGCAAGAACATCCACCATTTCTGAAATATTACGAACCTCCTGACCGTTCGTTCGCAGACAGGAGATGCGTTTTTCGGGATAAATACCGCACGCCCTTCTAACATTATCCCACATATCTTTTGCTGTAACAGAGGAATTAATACCGGACACAAATTTAATCCAGTATCCACGTTCACTTTTCCGCCTAGCCCACCGTGCGATGCTTTTAGCTCTTTGAAAGGCTATTTGATTAGCCGAGGTTGGATGCCGTCGGAAAACATTCCAGGCTCTTCTTTGGTCACGATTGGTATCAGTGCAATACTTATTCCACCATGGTTTCCTATTCTTAGGGAAGCTCAGTCCCGATTTGGGAATACTGTCATCTGCAGCTGAAATGATGGTTTTAGTAACCAAGTTGACTACTTCATTAAGATTTTCACCCTCCACCATGTCACGAGTAATCAATGCTCTTAATGCGAAATTTGTCCAATCAGCTCTATGAAACAAGTAGCGTGTTGGACGTGGAGCATCGTTAGAGCCGACATTCACACGGTCCAGAAAAATTGGGAAATGGTCACTGTCACGCAAGTCAACTCCAACTCTAAAGTTAAAGTAAGGAGCAAGAGACGGCGTGCATAGTGCGAGGTCCAAAGAGTGGAAAGTTCTACTTCGTTGATGGAAGTAGGTGTCTTCTCCATTGTTAAGTAGGCAAAGAGAGTGAGTATTAACAAACTCCTCAATTTGTCGTCCACGAAGATTTGTATTCTTACTGCCCCATAATGGGCTATGACCATTAAAATCCCCAATAATGATAAAAGGAGTAGGCAATTCCTCGACTAATCTGTTGAGATCTCTTTCATCGACACTAGTACTCGGTGGCAAGTATACGGTGCAAATAGTTACTAAATTGGAAAACATAACTCTAACCGCTACAGCCTGCAAATTTGTATGTAAAGTGATGACAGATGAAGGAGTATCATGGGAGACTAGGAGAGCAACCCCTCCAGAAGCCCGACCAGATTCATTTTCATTATCTTTTCTGACAAGACTATAGCGTTTGATTTTTGAAATATCAGCAGGTTTCAAGTAGGTCTCTTGAAGTGCAATGCAGACTGGATGCACTTCATAAATCAAGTCTTTAATGTGACAAACCTTGCTGCGGAAACCACGGCAGTTCCACGAAACCACACAGGCCATCAAGAACAATTTTTATCTGGAGGTTTTTTAGGCTTCTCTCTACTTTTCGTAACGTTCCTATAGGCAGAGGAGGAATCCAGTTCCATATCAGATTCAGAAGAAGTGTTTGATTTCAAAAAATGTTTGGCATCAAGAGTTTTCTTGGAGCTATTTTCAAGAGGTTTTAATTTTTTTTTATTTTTTAAAATGTCCGTTTTAGAAGTACTAGGAGTTGGTTGCTTCGATTTTTTTGGTGAATTATTTTTCATACTAGTGGTAGCTGTCGGAGCAGTAAAGAACTTAGATGGCAATGTTGAAAGGGGAATAGACACTGGTAGTTGCATGCTACTTATCTCTGATTTGTTGTTGCTGATTTTTGGCTGCATTTGAACTGTAGAGGAATAGGAAACGCCAACTTTCGGAGTTCTATCCTTTACAATTTGTCTTGCTTCAGGAAAAGTAATATTGCTTTTAATTTTAACTGCAATAACTTCTTTTTCAAAAATCCATGTAGGACAAGATTTGGAAGATGCAGCATGAGGACCAGAACAATTTCTACATTTGAAAGTGTCAGAAGGACAAACATTTGTTTCGTGACCAGATTCAGCGCATTTACCACAAACAGGGTCAGTACCCCGACACGACTGTTGGGAGTGCCCATATCTCTGGCATTTGAAACACCGAAGAGGATTGGGAATATATGGACGAAGTTTGCAATTTATATATCCTGCTTTTATGGATTTTGGCAATACCGGTGTCTGAAAAGTTAAAACAACGTGTTGTGTAGGAATAAGTCGACCGTCACGTCGAATGTTTATACGACGTGCGGCGCAAACATTTTGATCACGTAGTTCTTCCAAGAATTCTGCTTCTGTAACATGTATAAAATCAGGGTTGGAAAGCACACCACGAGAGACATTTAATGTTTTATGAAATGACGTTTCTACTGGAAAAGTACCCAAATGCGTTAATTTGCTAATTACGGAAGCTTGTTTGGAGTCAACTTGCACCAGAAGATCACCAGATCGCAATTTCTTAACATTTTGTATTTCACCAATACATGATGTAAGGAGTTTTTGTACCAGAAAAGGGGATACCGTATGAAAAGTGTTTGGAGTGTTGATCAACATGTAACGAGTAGTTGAATTGGCTTCGACGACGAGAGACAAAGAACCCATAAGATATTGGTAAAGATTCGGGCTCAACGGCATCGCCCACCACGGAGCCCAACAAGGGATAGCAGCCACCGGCTCTGGGCAGTCCCAGCCTCGGCGCTTACTATGATGCTAGTCGATACCTATACGCTGGGAGTCACCCCCGGGGACAGTGACCACCCTTAACGCCAAGCCCAAGGAGTGACCCCTTCGCTTGATCCCTAGCAGTCTAACCACAATAGTGGCTAGGTACCAGCCGATTGATACACTGGGGACCACAGTGCACCACCCATCTAATGGGTTGCCACGCACGGCCAACACGTGGGAGTATATTGCCGTCCATGAGAAGCAGGAAGCAAACAGAGCGGCGACAGCTTCTCATGGAGAGCTCCCTCGCCTACCCTCGAGGGAAGGAAGTAAAAAGCAAAAACATAAGGGGAGGAAAAACTAGAAAGGAGAGCAGACACTAGGGTACCTCGGGGTCGTGAAGCCCGTCACACCTGGAGAAGATGTGCCCCTGAGGGGACTGAAAAAAGACAAAAAATCGCATAAATTTTACTTTAAAATGGCTGTCAAAGGATAATAAAATATTGTAGAAGCCTTTTAAATGGTGAAAAATTGATTAACAACAAGATATTACTTGAAAATCAAAATTCACCACCGAGCTCTATTTTGGGAAGAACGATGATTTTCTCGATTTTTGTTGGAAAAACTAAAAAATTTAAATGATTCCATGCCAAAAACGAAATATTCTTGCAACGATTATATTTCTAAGAAAATCGAGAATCATAAAAAAAACAGCATGTAGTTTCCTCAATTATTGAATTAATAGGAGCTGTTCAAAGTTGGTGTCCGGTATTTTTAAAATTAATTTTTTAAATGACTCCAATAATTTATGTCCATCCTGTATTTGTCTCGGGTATTTTATATTGACGACTAGAAATTTTACTTTTAAAATCGCACTGTGTTATATTGTGAAATTGTCTTTCATTATCATGCTTTTTGCAATATAACTTCTTGGAAATATACTTTCGTACAGTTAGTCCACCTTGTAGAAGGCTTATATACAACATGGTTTGCAGATTTTTGGTGAAATTGGCTATGAAATTTAAAATAATTTTTTAATACTTAAAAATTAGAGAGAGAACATTTTCTTGAAAACCACAGATCTTAGCTTTAAAAAATCTATGAATTTTCTTTTGTAAAATGTCTTATCCTTGGAAACTTTTTTACTTTTCACTGGTAACTCATTCATTTGCAGGGTCGTTTCATCCGATGGGCTAATTGGGCTGTAGCTCAGGGGCGCCTAAAAATTTACCATACTGATTTGATTTTAATGTTGAAATAAAGACCATTTAATTATAATTTTAAATATCTTAAAAGTAAGAATATTATTAGGACTTGTGACTACACAGTCATCGATTTTGTGAAGTTACATAAACATGTATATCTAATTCTATAAATTAAAATGTAATTGTGTCAAATAAATAATTTAAATGTTAAGAAAATTTTAAAAAATATAGGATTAATTATATTACTTTCTATTTAATAAATATATAGAAGAGAATTGAAAAAGGCTTTGCATATAATGCAATCGTTAAAATTGATTATATATACGATCAAGAGTCTACAAATCTGGCTAGCAAAATCCTATTTTGTGAAAAACGCCGATTTGCAACCTTGTAAGGCTAACATGCTAGTTTTTTCCCTCAATTATTTTATTAGACAGGTATTTTCATTGGACCATAGGCACTCAAATTACTAATTGCGATTCTGGTGGGCGCCAAATTATTCTGAGCCCAGGGCATTCAAATTTGTTAAGATGGCTCTGTTCATTTGCAAATCTAACAGCGTCAACTTGGAGTTAAGGATTCTTGAGATAATGCTATCAGGCCGACAGATGCTCCGGATTGTATTGTTATATGTCTATATTTAGTTCCTTATACTCTTCTCATTAAGTTTTCACACGATTTGCGTCTTTGTGCTCGTCGTTATGTGACTAATAATGCGTTCTTATCCTTATCTAATCAGTGTCCTGTTTGTTCCAAAGTCTATATATTTTTAGATCCATGATCCGCTACAAGGAAATTCTGCTACAAGGAAATAGGTTGTTGATTGTATTCTGAAATAACATAAATATATTGTTACTGTTTTATGTTATCTTTTACCTTTTAAAAAGTGTTACAAGACAATGCCGACGAAAACGAATACCCATATTTCGAATAATGAAGACATTTCTTAATCCATCGTTATCTAATAGATACTTATGAATCTATTAGCAGTTTTTAAAACACTACGATTTGAATTTCTCTTACAAAACTCTTTTACATTCTCATTGGAGCTAATTATTATAGTTCTAAAACAAATATTATTAAATAAGGATTTATCAAAGATTAGCTTTTATATCCACAAGATACATTATGGTTATTTAAGGGTGAAAACGATTGGATCCAACGAAATTTTGAATTCGGCCAATATAAGTTCCTTAGATTTTCATCCTTGCAAAGAACTTAAAATTCTCCCTTTTTCCTTTACTTAGAGATGCATCTCAATGTTAAGCGTGTTTTTATTCAGTATAAATCTGTGGCATCGTTGTCAGCTGTATTTGCATGCGTGTCTACCATGGCCTTTCTGGTGACGTCATCTTTTAACCAATGGCGAAGGAGATGCTGCAGTATTTAAAGGCGATGTTCCCACCAGATCATATTCTCTCACTTTTTGTTATCTTCTCATCGAGCGCGTGGTCATATGAATGTAGTAGTTTAATTTATATTTTTAACTTAATTTTTGTTCTATTAAACATGTTGTCCTTCCAAATTTGTGTTTTTATTCCTGCATTGTCTGCACTGTCTCACCCTTAAGTAAACCCTTCTGATAGAATTGAGTCTAGTGACAAATATTATGTGAAGTGTGTGCTGATAGTAGCTGTGTCTTTATGCCATGGCTATTACTCTACATTTAATAAATCATACCCGGCACTAAGATCTTTTCTATTGCACATTGGTAACTTCCACAAATTATTTTATCATTTTTAGGCCGATTCGGCTTGGAGGAACACTATAGTTCAGATGCAGAACTTCAATTTTCATTCTCAATTTCAAGAACTATCATATTTATAAGCTGATTGATCAATTATATTAGCGTCCTGATTTGAAGCTACAATACGATTTTTTTTCTTTGGTAGAGTCTCATAATCTTGAGCCTTAAGGCGTGTATACATTAGCTTCTTAAGTGGTTTGCCCGGAAATTTTTCGGGCATCGAATTACCACAATTTTAAACTTAAAAACTGAAACAAAGTCATTCACAGACGTTATAATTGGATACGAAAATTACATGGGCTACATAAACATTTAACCTGTCCTTTAGGTCCTCAAATGAATTAAAATGACACCGAATTTCCAAAATAGAAGGTGTCATCTAATTAGACAGTTGAGAAAACAAACCACTTAAGGGGTTAGAGAGCCGAACGATTCAGGAATTGTTAGCCAGCATCTTGTTCGCAGTTGGGAACGAGGTTTTTGTTCAGACACGATGAACCAAACCTTGTCGGTTTGCTGGCGATCACAAAGGATTCGCAGTTCATGTTGGAACGTGCTCGAGTGTAGTCCGTCTTTCACCGCGAACCTGTTTCGAACCTGCAGGTCAAGTCTACTAATCGGGGCGTATTCCAAAGACCGTCCTTCATTGGCGACAAAAAAGCGATGATTAATGGTTCGACGTGAGTTTGCTCCTCTAGCATGGCTTGCTCTTGGCTCGTCGTAAAAAAAATTTCCCCGAACGATTCTCGGGCAGTTAGCGAACCGTTCGTCTCGGAAGTGTATACGCGCTTTTTAGATAACGAGGATGGCATCCGAGTCGAAACATCTCTAGAAATTTCCACACCCTACTTGTGGAAATATGTATGGGAGATCGTTCCCGCATGAATACACAAAGGTTAAATATTGTTACTGCTTCTAATAAGCACAACCATTTTAATTACAAACATGGAACTAAAATATTTTTCCAATAGTTCATAGAATTCATTTATATTAATTATGTAGTAGTTTGTATAAAATCCAAATTTTTTTTTCTAGCTCGCCCCAACCCATCCTTCAGATCGTTAGGGATAAATGAAGTGGTTGTGGCTTGTTACCAACAAGTTGATTTAAACGAGCGCCTATAGGCAAAATCCGATGCATCAATCATAAGAGAAAAATTAACATCATATTTTGGGTATTCAAGCAGAAAAGCATTATTTAGCATATTTTTACAAGTTTTGAATGAATCTAGTGCATCCAGTGTCCGAAGCATTGTGGTCCTAATCACGTTTCTTATTATTCTTGACAAAGTTATAAAGTTGAGCTTAAATAAGCGCATCTTGTGCAAAGGAGCGGCGATAAAAGTTAAGTATAGTAAGGAAACGGTGAACTTATAAACAGTCTTACAAGGGCAGGGCACGATTTGAGAAATTCAGTTCGTGATGAGACTTGGTGTATTAACTCCTTAAGAGTTGCATTTTTTTTTACTATCTAATAAGATGACCCCCTCCTGCTTTGGAAAGGGGCTGTCGTTTTCATTCATCTAAGAAGGCATAGAATACTTGAGATGCTTATGGATTCTACGTAATTTTTGTGTCAAATTCTAAAACTAATTAATGATTAAATGTTAGTTTATATGCTTAAAAATGTGATATTTGGATGCACGTCAATATGAAGGGCGTGACCGTTAAGGGGTTAACTGTATAACTTTAGGATGTTTATCCATTAAAATATTAAAGCGCAATGGCCAGCCAATTCGGAGAAAATATCCCTCAAACCTTTGGAACAGCTGTATACCAGTAAGTTGTCATCGTATATGAAGCGCGAATAGTTTGGTCAGTATAGTACTTGCATGCAAACATTTTGCCCAGTGTTCGATTCCATGTCCGTTTTTTTTCTTTTTTCAAAATATTTTTGAAATTAATATTTAATTAAACTAAAAATTTATAAACATCTTTTATTAAAATATTATTCATTTTTAAGCATTTAATAATTTTTTATTCATATGATACATGAATTATAGTCAATTTAATTTTTAAACGGTTAAATAATCATAAAAAGAATTTTAATGGAGTTAAAAATAAGTACAATTACCATTATCATTATATGACATTAAAATTTTTGAATGATTCCATTAAAGTAATTACAAAATTTTCGGTCTATCTTTAAGGAACCGGATTTGGTCGAGGAAGAAAAGAGCAATCGTTAATCTTTTGAATTCAGAAGAAAAACTTTCCAAAATTTGAAGTTTATATTAAATTATTATATATTCCCAATATATTATTTATTCCCAACAAATCTTTAAAAGAAAGTTGCACTATTTATTAATTAAGCAATATGCCAAAATATTTTTTATTTCTAATGTTTTTATGAGAATTATCAATCTGGTTCTTGTATGTAGATAAAAACTAATAAATGTAGAAAAATTTCAATATTTTACGAATGAAAAAAATAATCATGAAAGTTTTTCATGATGAGAGCAACTAATATTTTTATCTAATGAGAGCAACTATTATTAGATCTTTTCTATCACCATTGAAGTTTTATTTATAAATTAATATTTATCTTTTTCGTAAATATTTTTCAAATTAAATTAAAAATTTATAAATATTAAATTTAAAATATTAATCATTTGATACAAAAAATTGTCTATTTATATGAAACTTGAATTACTGTTACACTTTAATTTTTAAATAGTTAAATACGTTCTTTCCCGACCAAAACCAGTTACGTATACATAGAACGGTAAATGTTTAATTACTGTAAGGGATTCATTCAAAACTTTTAATGACATATAATGATAATAGGAATTATACTTATTCCTATTATACACTATTAAATTTGTTTTTAAGATTATTTAACTGTTTCAGAATTAAATTATGACTATAATTCATATATATGATATGAATAAAAAATTATTTAATGCTTAAAAATGCTTATTATTTTAATAAAAGATGTTTATAAAATTTAATTAAATATTAATTTCAAAAATATTTTTAAAAAAAGAAGCAAAATGCGTCCATGCGCATACTATACTAACCAAGCTTTTCGCGCTTCAACAACGTTAGCAACTTACAGGTATATAAGTTGTGGCGAAAGTTTGAGGGCTATTTTCTCCGAATTGGCTGGCCATTGCTCTTTAGCATTTTAATGGATGAACACCCTAAAGGTATACAGTCTCATCCCAAACTCTCGTGCCCTCTTCTTGTTAGACAATGGGGATTTAACTTTTCCATTCAAAGGAGATGCCCTCTTTTCAAACCGAATAAGCAAGAAAAGGCGTTTAAGCAAATTTACGAGGATGGATCCAAAAAAAAGTTTACAAGGGTAACAAAAAATTACTTATTAAGAATAGACAGAAAATAGAAAAAGCAATTAGAGGCCCTTTTCTGTATAATCATCAAATCTATTTTGCCATTTATTTGAACGCAGGTCCCAACTGTTTAACCCGGCGTGGTAGAAATCACGTCCCTGCCCACTGAGCCAGTTCTCGGTAGCTGTTTTCCCATCACTGTCTAAAAGAGAACATTGTTTCAGATAAGTGTTCCTGGAATTTCGGAAAAAGGAAATAGTCATTGCGCCATCGTGTAGCCATCCGACGCAAACGCCCTGGCGTGGTGTCATCCTCCTGCATGGCACTATCCATAACTGCTCGCAATACTCAAGAATTGCTGCAAAAGTTCAAGTGGGAAGTTTGGAGCCAACCCCATATTAGCACCTAATCTGGTTCCAAACACTTATCTAGAACAAGGTTCTCTTCAGACAGCGATGTGAAAACAACTACCGAGAACTGGTTCAATGGACAGGGACGCGATTTCTACCAAGCCGGGTTAAACAAGTAGGTAACTGCGTTCAGATAAATGCCTAAATAGATTTGGTGATTATGTGGGAAAGTGATCGACAAGTATGTCTCTTAATTCCCTGTTGTATTTTCTGCCTATAACTGATAAATAATTTTTTTATTACCCTTAAGTCATTTTTTTTGGACCCATCCTCGTATATTCAAAATACATTTTTCAATTTTTAGAGCAATGTGGTATTATTCAAACAGTTGAAAAAACCTGTCACAAGTTATCTCAAATGTCGGTAAAACCTTTAGAGGCAACGTGAATATTGTCCAGATAAACTCAGCAATTCAAACCGCTTTAAACGTCATCCATAAAACGCTGAAACGTTTAGCTTGCATTCTTAAAGCCAACACCGAACAAAATGCATTTTAATTCAAAAACTACGATTGGTGTGGTTAAAGTAGTTTTTTCAATATCCGGTAGATTTACTGGGTTCTTGTTATAAGCTTTAAACAAGTCCAGTTCAGAAAATAGTTTAGCCGTCTAATTCGATAGAAAAATCAAATATATTAACTGAGTTTATATACGAAAATCATCACTTACGCTCCAAATGTTGCCCTATTTTCATTACAAGATGACTCGGACTAGCCCATGGGCTTTTAGAATGGATTAAAATGTTTTGTTTCAAAAAAGAATTGAATGTCGAGTGTCTTTCATTTCTCTGATGCGAGTCGTCTTGGTTTACTGAATACCGGAGGTATTTAATACAGCGACTCGTAGAATGTTTTATTAGTATAAAGGTGAGAACAGGTTCAGTTATATTGGGAAATCCAGAAAGAAACTGATTATATTGGAGAGTCATAAAAATTTTCGTTAAACCAATTGACTGACCATTGCGAGTTTCGTTAAACCAATTGACTGACCATTGCGAGTTTTCCTTTTACCTTAACCCTACGTTAGGTGCGCGAAATTTTGTTACGCAGTTACTCGCGAGGGGCATATATGTCCCCCATTTTCTCTTCTTTTCTAAAATAAATGTTTTCTCCTGAGAAAACACATATCAACTGTAAATTAAAGGATAAACATCTAAAAAATGCAAACAAATAGGAAAAGTAATTTTAGATGATTATTTTGAATATTTTCATAGACATTATAAAAATCACAACATTTTACATAAACTTCTCATAAATGCTTGCTACAGGCTTAATCATGGCCTATTTTACCGTATTAGTGGTTAGTTTTGTCCCTATTTCCTCCACAATATTTGCATGTACCTTTATACTCATTTATTTTGTTTTTCTTTGGTCCTGTACCTTTGATTCCTAACATAATAATTTTTGTTCTTTTAATTCGATCGGAAGGCGTGCACTGGGCAGCTCTGCATAAAATTTGAAGTATAATAAATATGAAACTGAAATTTTTGATGGCATCAAGACTTTTCATATCCTTATCGATATTATTGTGTTTGAAAATTACAAAAGCGTTAATAGTAGACTTGTTTTAAAGATTGGAAAAAAGAACCATAATCCAATGACAAGCATTTCTCGAGACATCATTTTCTGGAATAGCTAATCTAGAATATCAACTCTTATTGTCATGTAAAAAAATGCAACAATTTCAGGGGGGTTTGTTATCGTCACTGTCGACTGACCTGTCGTCAATAGAAAATGAAAAGTTCATGGTAAATAATTATGACACAAACGTAGCCAAATATTCACGACTTTACTCTTCTCGATTCTTATATGTTAAAAATTATTTGAATAATTCCTGTATATTTAAATTAATTGCATCTACATAAATTAGTTTAGATCCCTTTTTGGCAAATTTAGAGCTAGAAAAACCAATCAACCGTTGTTAATCTCTAGTTCTACAATTTTTTTTAAAATGAAATTCACTGAAATTCAATAAATATTTAAAAAATTAAATATTAAACGAACGGGAAGCATAATAAGTCGTTAAGAAAGTAAGTATTATTACAGAATCAGAGAAAGAAGAAGAAAGGCCAAACGCAAATTCCTATTACATGTTTAGGAGCGAGGGGTATACCTGTCCCCCATGTGTCTTTGTTCTCTTATCTTCCGTGCACTAACCTTTTGAACTTGAATGACTGTGCGATAGTGTTCCCGAGTATTTCAAAGACAGGCACTGAAAGTTTTATCTCTAAACAATGAATAGAATTGAAACTAATGAGGGACACCTGTACCCCCGCGCGACTAACGGAGGGTTAAGGGAACTATCCCGGGGGGGCACCGCGAGTACACGGATGAGTTGCTGCCGGATAAGTAAGCAGGAACTCGCTTCCTCCGGGGGTATAGTAATGGTGGCGCTGTTGGTCCCTCCACCAGTGATAGTACGTACATCCATAGGGAGGGGTCGGGCCGTGGCCAGATGATTAGCTACCAGGACTCCGGCCTCATTACTCGAAGCTTTTGCAGCGGCTGTTATCCAGATGACCCGGATGACAAGGCAGGGAGGGGGTAGACCTTCTTTTACGGTCTTAAGGGAACTCGACTGGTAAATCAATCTACGATTTTTAATATCGATAAGTAATCCATATCTTTAAAAAAAATTTGTATCTAAAATTGATATTGAAACTTCAGCAATCACAAAGGTCCGAGAATTAGTTTAGTTATGTTAAAGACTCGTTTTGAAGCAACTTTAGGGATATTTTGGGGCGGACCTCGTACTTTTGAACCGTGGTGAGATGATAAGGACAACACTGAGAGGGCACCTCCTCTCCAAATATCCGCATCGCACCAACAGGAAGATGTTTAACACTCGATGTCAAATTTAACTTGCACCAATACCGCATACACGGCGGATCTTCGATGGAATTGGGTTTCGAATTTTAGAGCCTCTGGCTACGATGCCGAGGCCTTAACCACCAGGCCCGCGCACAGGAAAGCAAAAGAAAATAACAAAACAAGGAAATCATAGGTCAGAATACAGACTTAAAGGCATAGTACTGTAACTTAAGGATGACTGAAAAGTTTACAAAGTACAGAATGAAGGTCACTTCTGCTACACGTTTGAATAGATTTCCATAACAAACTGGGAAAACAGAACAAGCCACACGGCTATCTATAAAATATTGAGTTTAGATCTATTGTCGTTGACAAATAAGCTGCTGAATCCTTTAAGATGGTCAGCGGTAGCAACGTCCAAATATTTTTTAAAAAGTTTTCCGTATAAGAACATGGTTTCAAGCATTTTTTAGATTTATCCACATAACGTGCATACCAGCATTTCTTATTGTTAGAGTCTGTAGGTAATCAGCGATCAAAATCTTGATAATCTCATGATCAAGATTTCGTCGATGAGATGTCTGCTATTTTGTCGATATAAGTGCGTGGTGGCATATCATCGATATGCCACCACAATTGCCCATTGCTCCCTCAACCAGACTAACAAGACGAGGACGTGAAATTCGTTTACCAGCGCGTTATCAGTAATATACATTTTTATCACAGTATCTCAATTGGGAGAGGGAGAAGTTGTGGTGGGATATCATCGGTCAGAAAAGCAAGGACAAAAACTTTTCAACTTTATGTTTTAAATTTTAATCATTATTCTCTTGCCATATTCTGTCCGCCATTGATGTACTATAACAGCACATGTAAATATGTCTTCCTGTAAATAGTTTCATCTTTATAAGTGCTTTGTAAATAAAAGTATTTTTTATAAATCGCTTCATCATGACAAACATTTCAAACATATAGCAAACATCTATATGTGCTTAGACTATTTCTTAACCCTTGGCGGCACGAAAGATAATAAGATGCATAATTATACACGTGCGAGTGTAAGGATTGATTTAGCGCTAAGGGAAACTGAAAAATATTGTTATTAATTTGTTTAAATTTCTAAAAATTAATCTGTGATTTTTGCCATTATATGGTTTTTATAATAAGCGCCATTCAGCAAGAATGCGTAAAAGATGCATAATTCAGAGTGGTTCAGAAAATAACCCACCATGCTTGAAAGACTTAACTTGATTTGATGTCTTCCTGACTTCTGTTTCTAGAGCTTTTAAAGGAGGGCTCAATGATATCTCGATAACCACTGCAGCAATAGCTGTTGTTTCATTAATTATTATCAGCAATTTGTGCTTATTTTTCCAAAACGTCAGCACAAACAGACTACATGTGTTGCATTGTAACAGATAAACGCTACAAGAAAAGTATTTTCAAAACCTCGTCAGTCACACAAGAACATTTAATTCTTTTATCTGCACTAAAAGTCGTCAAGGAATTCAATTCCCGAGTTGTAAATTTTGTAACAAAGTTGCAAATTTAACATTTTTGGAGTCTGCATATTATTTTATGATTTTATCTTTCATTTGAACATATGGAGCATCATTAGGAAGAGGGGAACGAATTATGTTACTTTGGTAATCCAAAATATCGCAATCCAAAACAGATACTGCGCTATGAAATTTATTATTTTCCATGACAAAACCTGGTGTAATAAACTAGATAATAGTTTTAAAAACAACAATTTTAGATTACTTTTGGGGAAAAGGAGGTGTTCTATATGTGGAACACGTTCCATTTAAACTGCTGTAGCAGCTTTAGTTTCGGTAGAGGTTTTAAATCACTTAAGAGCAGGAGAACAATACACTGCAAAAGTCAAAAATGGTTTAAAAAGAAACATACCTGGCATTTAAAAGTTAATGACGTCCTCTTCTAATGTTGAAGCTGTGAATATAATGAAAATCAAATTCACGACTTGTAGAAGATAGTTCCAGCATGAATCTGCAACGGTTAAAAATTGGTGCAACTTCTCAAAAATAAACATTTTAATTACAAATTTAGAACTATCCTATTTTTAAAAACAATACATAGAACGATATATATAATTATAGAAGAAGTAGAAGTAGTCAGATGAATCTAAAAAAAATGATGGACTGCTAGCAAATTGGCATTGTTGTTAGAGGTATCTCTCAAATTGCCAATGACATATGATCCCAACAGCTTTAACTTGAACCAGGCCTATAAACACGGTAGGCCGTTGGTGCATCTTGAACAGTAATATTAAAAATACTGATGAACAAAGAAGACGTGGTCATTTAAATGGAGCATCATTATTTATTCGCATGCCTGGTGTAGTATCTAAATTTTATTTAATTCAGAATGTAGCTTTTCTTAATTAATTAATTAAGTTTAATTTCTTACGGTAATTGCTTACGGCAGGCACAAATGATGTGCCAATATGGACGAAATTTCTGCTTTATTTGTTTACATTTAAGTGCTAGGATTACGTAATTCAGGTGTAATGCTAAATAAATAGAATCTTCAACGAGGAAGTCTAACATCCCAGCAGATAAAGTCAAGGTTTTTAATGTAAGTAAACAAACCAGAAAACTCGTCCATATGGACGAGTTTTCTGATTTGTTCTTTTTGGTTTCACAGAATTTCCGTAGTGAGTGTTCACTTTTGTTTTCCAGTAACCTTCCAATTTAAGCAATCTCCAAATCCAGTTAGATTCCATATAAAGCGTCAAGTTCGAATGAGTTGATTTTCGAGTACACAAAGCGCCAAAAAGAGTGATAAAGAATAATTATGGCACCCTTTCCACCAAATTAGTCTCTTATTTTAAGTAAACATTGAGAGCTACAACAATAGGAACATTAAATTTAATATTTTCAAAGTATTCTTAAGCCATAACATTAGAAAACTCCACATTAAACATTAATTAATATCTTCAAACAGAGTATTGAAATTTTGAAAATTCCCATTGACTTAACATTATCATCGGAAGTTGATGGGTAAGGCTGAAGTTCTACTTTACCGCTTATAAACAAAACAGAAAACTCGTCCATATTTCTTCCTTCTTTGCACAGGCTGGCACAACTGCTATATTAGGAATAGATTAGAATTTAGGATTCCATCACAGCAGTGGAATTAACCTGTGAAAAGTTCTAATCCCCATGTAGATCCGTTTATGAACCTATCTTAATTCATTGCCGGAGGTTGTGGTGGCCTGGAGTCTCGACTTCTGTGTCAGGAGATCCAAATTTCGGTATCCGTTTCCAGCGAAAATCTGACGCGCATGTGGGACTTATAAGAAACGTGATTATTCTTTCCCATATATATCTGCCTTTTTTCAGAAACTCTCTTTCATAAATTATCTTATATATAAAGTACAGTAAAATGTTTTATTATCTAAATTGAAATTTCGCTTTCAACAGTCTCGCTTGTAAATAATATAAATTTGTGTGATACTGAACAATTTAAAAGCAAAAATTTTACCAAAACCAACGCCAACGCCGTTTTCCTGAATAAAGTGTTTCCATGGTCATGGTATAGCAACGAGTTCCAGTTATTTCCAGTAATAATTAATAACTGTTTGTCTTTGGTCCACGCTATATATTTTTTATAGGGGAATCATTTTTACAAAAGATCCGAGGTGCATGTGGACCTGAAGCAAATCAAGTATGCCGTAATGGGTCAAGAACCCTCACGTTGTTGAGGTGTAGAAATCTGGAAAGTGGAAAGTTGGCTTGAATGCCGTCTGTCATATAAATGATCAAAATTGAGACATGAGATTCAGAATACCTCTCGTATATCTTTGAAATGGAGACTTTACTGCGCAAATATAAACTAAACAACTATATTATCATATAGATTAATTGTTAATCTGGAAAGACAAAAAAATGAAAAAAAACCCGCTTTTGTTAGTATATTAATAAGTAGAAAATAAAGTTTTTTAACAAAAAATGACGAACTGATATAAATACTGTAAGTGCATTTGAATTTTAATTACATTTATAATATATCAAAGAACTTGCCCTCTGCTTATTAATGCTCGACAACCTTCTAAAGTATTGCCTAATAGTTCTTTCAGGTTTGATATAGAAACCATCCTCGCTTCGCTCGATACAATGAAGAAACTGTGCATCCTAGCAAAATTCATTTATGGTTGAGCTTAATAGATTTGTTTCCATGCTCGCCATAATCTCTCCAACCGTTAGAAACCTCGCCAAAAGGAAAATAAGTTTCAGGATTAAAAATACTTTATTCTTATATTTTATTGCGTATTTATACTAAAAATAATTTCGGATTTAGAAGTTTTTAAATGTTTAATTTACACTCTCACTCTTTCAAATAACGCAGTTCCAAATAATTTAGGATTTTGCCGTTTATAGAGAAAAAGTTATTTTTCGCAAAGTTAATAGCCATTCTTTTTTAATTTTTGAATCCCCTTCCTCCCCACTTCAAGATTTAGGTTTAGAAAAATGCTTTGTGTCGAACTGAGGAAAAAAAATTGTGAACTAAAGTCTCGCACTGAGAACTACATAAAGGAGTTGGCCTCACCCCTCATCCCCAAGGGAAAAAAATCTCCAACTTCAATAATCTATTTACGTTTGGAAATTGAAGTCACGTTATACATAATTGGCTACAGTTGTTTCCAAATCCTAAAGCTAAATAACGAGTTTTTTGGGAGCCGCACAAGTGAAATATTTTTATAGATTTTTAATTTTAATGAATTTTGAAAATTTTCACTTTTATGCTATCCTTTGTGGCTTCGTTTCCTTACAGTAATGTTTTCAACTTCTAATGCTTTTACGATTTTGCTTTAACCTGCATACTTTTGTAACGGAAATTTTCTACCTTTTATTATATAACTATCAACAAGCTTTAAAAATACTTATTATTTTAAAACTTATAACTATCAACAAGTTTTAAAAATACTTATTATTTTAAAACTTATAACTATCAACAAATTTTAAAAATACTTATTATTTTAAAACTTATAACTAGCAACAAGTTTTAAAAATACTTATTATTTTAAAACTTATTACTAGCAACAAGTTTTAAAAATACTTATTATTTTAAATCTAATTTATTTTAATCTTTTTTATTTTTTCTTCAACTTTTTATTTACTATATTTCGTAATTTTTTATTTTAATTACTTTGGAATCTTGTAAGCACTATATTTTTTTTATAAAATTCGCTACCAAATGACGCCTCTCAAATACAATCAATAAAACAAATTGATTAATTTACAGTTATGCTCTGAAAATATTTAACTTTAATCGCAAGGCGACTCTTTTCTTCTAGCTTCTTTAAAACCGGGCCTTTTTGGGAGGATACGACATGAATTGGACTCTCCCAACATGGGTGGTCATTTTACCCCACCCCCTGCTATAATCTCCCCTTAAGGCGCACGGAAATGGGCTTTGGTTGGCGGAGATAATTGGACCCCTTGTCGCGCTTATCTCCGAAGCGATCTCAGTACCTCACCTCCCCTCAAATAAGTCAACCGCCTCAGACCGACCTTCATCGCTGTTAAGGGGAAAGTTTTAGACCGCCTCGTTCGGTTTGAGAGCGTTAAATATTGTATTGTATTCTTATTGGGAACACACAACTGTACCAATTTCCAGAACTCTAGCACCTCAGGAAGTAAATGCAAAATCAATTACAAATTTCCATCTTTACAACCATGAAAGAAGTCGAGTTAAATAAAAGTATGAAATAACCTCAAGGATTTTCGAAAGGAGTTTATTTTAGTCGTATTCTGTCTTTTCGCCGCAGTATGTCTCCGAACTCGGAGCCATAAAGGTTCCATGTCAGCTGAATGGACATAAGCAGAAAGATTTATTGAAAATACAGTCGGACCTCTTTTTAACGAACCTCTGTTTTACGAATTTCTCTATTTTGCGAACTTCTCCTTGGAACCAAGAACATTTTGCGAATTTCTTCGGAAAATAACCTCCAAATAGCGAAGTGCATTCTCTACTTAACGAACTTTTTCTTGTGATCGAATATTTTTTTTCACCTATTTCTCAAAGCATTTCAAACTTATTCCTTCTTTTAACACGTTTTATGATGATCAATGACCTTGAAGCTGGAGAATGTCAAAGCGAAAGTGCTTAAGCATCAAAGAAAAAAATTAATTCTTCACGAGGTGGATAAAGGCGTCAAGAAAAAGGATATTGCTTTAAAATTTGGTATTCCTCCAAACAGCTTATCAACCATAATAAAAAATCGCGATAAGATACAAAATTATGATCCATCGAATTCTTGTTCAAAACGTTTGAAAGCAGTTTTGAAGTGGACAGTGTGAAAAATAAAAACAATACAACAATGAATTGCGATGAAGACGAAGATGATAAAGATGGAAATGATCATGATGCAGAAATTAACAAACTCTCGTATGATGAAATGCTAAAATTTATTAATTTTAATATAAAATTATTTTTTTAAAATTGAAAATACAGTGTATTCCCGGACGATGCTTTGTTTTATTCTTGTTTTCCTTGCAGATTTCTCTTTGATGGGTAAGATATATAAAACAAACAGATATTAATTTACAAAATAAAGGTGTGATTAATTACTTTTTTAATAATATTTATTACTTATGAATTTAAAATCTGTTTTGTGTAGTTTAAAGTGTTTTAATAGGTGAATCTCTATTTAACGAATTTTCCATATAACGAACTTTTTTTCGGGATTTAGCGACTTCGTTAAATAGAGGTCCGACTGTTTAATTAGAAAAACAAGTTAAAGGCGACATCACAACAAAGATTCTTGATTATAAAACATAAACTAAATGCTAATAATAAAAATATGAAAACAAAACTCACTAGGCATAAGGTGATATGGAAACATTACAGATGATTAAGATGGGATAAACGGTAGTGAATTATGCATGCGTTAGTATAACATACTTTGAGACTTTTGTGCAACTATTTAAAACATGAGTTGATTGGGTTGATTTGTGTACTGTATTAGTGGGAGGGAATAGGCACAAATTATGGGAAATGAGTTGAAGTTGGGTGATGGTTGAGAAATTGTCTCGAGTCTGGATCTGGTAATAGAAGGGATTTGTTGTCCAGGAGAAACTTTACAAGGTTCATTGATTTGATCCTGGATAGTTTATTTTTCATAACTTTATCATGTCAGACACTTTCGAAGTTCTGGGTGGGTTTGATGAGGTGAAAAGAAGTGGTAAATGGACAGCTGGTGGCGTAATGGTGTGGATCGACCACTTCCCTACAGCCGCAGCAGTCAGATTCTTTAATGTGAAAGCGTTTGAATGCGCCGTGGCCAGTAGCGAAACGTCCCGTTTTGAAGCAACACGAAGAAGGCTATTTTGGGACGGACCTTGTAATTTTGAACTGCGAGGATGACACTTGACATGGCACTCCCTCTCCAAACTTCCGCACCACATCACTGGGAGTATGTCTGACCCACTACATGTGATTTAGCGTACAACGGGCCCACATGAACGACGGACGTTCAGTGCAATCAGGTTTCGAACCTGGATTGAGCCTTCTGGTCCCAAAGTCAGTGCCTTACCACAAGGCCACCGAGGTCCAGTGTTCAAAAAGAAGGCAGTTCATTTTTTCCCTATGACTTGAAATGGGGTATCTGCTTCTCCGATAACATCCTCGCTGTAGGAGATATCTAGATATTTTTGTTCACCCCTCATCTAAAGGTAAATCTAATGCGTTATTTTATGTCCATAACATTTTTAATATCTTTCTGACTTTGAAGACCGATAAGAGAAGACCTTGCCACTGAGCGTTCACCCTTCGTTTATCTTTGGGTTCTGATAAGGGAACACACCTTTTTCTGAACTCGAATGTTCCTCCTAAATAGGTCTTCATAGGGCAAATGGAGCTTCGAGTTTATATCAGGTGGTTTCACAAAAAGGAAAATGTTGTTTTTTTTAAGGTTTTATAAGGTTTTAAGGTTTTATAACAGGTAGTTTCACTAAAAGGAAAATGCTCGTTTTTTAAGGTTTTAGGGTTTTATATTAGGTGGTTACACTAAAAGTAAAATGCTAATTCTTTAAGGTTTTGTAAGGTTTTATATTAGGTGGTTTCACTAAAAGGAAAATGTTCGTTTTTTAAGGTTGGTTTTTTAAGGTTTTAAGGTTGGTCAGGTGGTTTCACTAAAAGGAAAATGCTCGTTTTTTAAGGTTTTATAAGGTTTTAGGGTTTTATATTAGGTGGTTACACTAAAAGTAAAATGCTAATTTTTTAAGGTTTTATAAGGTTTTAAGGTTTTATATCAGGTGGTTTCGCTAAAAGGGAAATGCTCGTTTTTTAAGGTTCAGTAATTGAACAAGTAAATGGGGATACTATTGAGTCCTATATGCAGGCTGGCAAAGCTCAGTTGACATTTTTAAAGAGGAGATTGAAGTCTAATAATAAATCTCTACTCTGTCTGCTAATAATAAGAGGGAAAGTGTGTCTGTCGTGTCTGCGTCTTATTTAGTAGTCGTCTAATTTTTCCCCCAAATTTTAATAAATGTTAAAAAATATTTTTATGCATAATCTACAACAATAGTTTTCAATACTGCAATGCAATTCAAACCGTTTTCATTGCTTATACAAATATTTAATTGTGTGTATCTCTTCCATTGTTGAAGGGCAATATCCTAACCGATTTTACTTTCTTTACTTATTTTCATCAATTTTTTTTGTGAAATCTTCAAACAAAACGCTCTAAGATAGTAAATATATTATGGAATATACCCAACAAACTCAAAGACTATGGTTGCTATATTTTAATTCTTTCTATTGACATGTTTTAAACCAGACAACATGATTCTACACGTAAAATGTGCCACTCCAGTTTAATGTTGAAATCAAATGTATATTTTGCATGAATTATAGAAAAGCGAAGTTGGCACCGACAACGTGGTTAGATGACACGGACAGTTGCTCGGACTCCATTAGGGACGTTCGCGTAGACAATGAACAGAACGTGTGCAAGTCTACTAAAAAGACACAGGTTACATGCCTACCACAATTTGAAGTTTAAAATTACTTTGTTAAGGAAGGCATGTATATTAAATTACAAAAGGAAATGCAACTAAAATTAAATAAAATCAGCATTCCCGGTGCACAAGCTGGTAGTCGAAGGAGGCTAGCAAAAGAAGAGATGAATATTAATAAATTCCCATCTTAAATCAACATATAATGCAAACTAAAACTACTGAAAAATAACTATTGCTAAGTTTTGACTATGGATGGATAAATAAATTATTGCTTTTAAAAAAACTTCTAGGGGTAAAAAAAATATACCCAAAGACAAAAATTCTAAATTTCTAACTTAGAGAAAGGTTGGTTGTGAGAGTTTAATTAAAGAGTAGATTTAACAGTAGTTCAATAAAAAAATGTTTATATCTTTGTTTATATTTTGTAACCACTTGCTTTCATTAAAAAATATAAAAAATAAATTGCTGTATGAGATATTTATTCTTTCATATTAGGTGTTTAGAACATATACCGTTTTTGTTTTTCTTCAATTCTTTCATGTTTATAAATTTCATATTTCTTGAGACGGAATTTTGTAATATATTTTTCAATCTTTTCCTGATATGCTAAATCACTAAAATTCAGTGCAGTAGCATGATTCGGGAGATATCACATTATTTAAATATTTTCAGAACAGCTAAAAATCAGGCAGCTTAAGTGTTAAATAACAATAGGACATTATGCGCGCATGTGTTATGTAGTTCTAAAAATTAGATCTTTTATCTAATCAGAGTATAGTAATTTATTCAGAGTATAGTAAAGAAAACGGAGTACGAATTTTGGGTGTTTTTCCTTCCACCGATTGGGTTCAAAATTTGATACAAATCTACAATTTTGGTGACAAAACGCCGCACAGTGGTTCAGATTGCTCATCTAGAACTCAAAAACCCAATAATCTGACATCATAAGCTCACCTTCAATCATACTTCAAATAAATGTTTATATTCCAGACATGCTAAATCATCACAAATTTCGGTATCTCCCCCTATTACGTCATCAAAGTGAAAAGTGTCCCAATTGCTCTGTTCTAGTCGGAGTGATTGTACGCGGGCTCTCATTAAAATAAATATTCATTTTAAGGGATTTATTTTGAACTGATACATGTTTTTTCTGTCAGAATGGAAGGAAAAGTTGTGTATTTAATATTTCATATCGTTTCAGCTTTATTCGATGCATTATTTTCCTTGAAAGTTGGAGCAATAATAGGCTTGAAAAATTGACAATATTTTTCTTTAAATATTCAATATTTTGGACTGCATCTTTTTTTGTACGCGTTTGTTGAAATTTCTGTTGAATAATAAATGATTGACCTTTGAGACAAAGTCAAAATAGATTTTAGCTGCGGTTATATGCGCGGCCAAATTTGAAATTTTACTTTCTTTTCAGTCTCTCGCTAGTTCTGTTCAAAAGACGTCTCTTTGAAAAAATAAAAATAGACGATTCTTCTGAAAAATATTTGGAGGTAGAACTCATACAGCATGTTACAAATGTTACAATGGAATACAGTACAATATATAAGTCAGAGGAGATGAATAACGAAATTAAACGAAAAATTCATTCATTTTGGATAAGTCTTAAAGAAATATGGTTGAGAAGTTTACGCAACAAAAAAGGAATTTTTTAACGAATAACGAGAAGTGGTTCTCGTATTGTTTTTGTGTAATTTATTTTAAGATTTGATGTTATTTATATAACATTTATATTATACTCATGAAATTCTTTAACTTTGCAACCATCGTGAGAGGCTTGGTATTTATCCCCAAAGTATTCTTAATATACAAAAATTTTAACTGTTTGAAATAAAAAATAAATACTTATAAGACTTTACTAAAATTCAATAATCCTTATTTTTTGACTGCATCCGTTATTTGATAAAATTTTCTAGAGTTTTCTAATATTTTTTCAGCTATTGCCAGCTTTTGTGTAGATTGCGAGAGATTCTTCCATAGAGAATAATGGAGAAGAATTTAAAAAAATATCACAAATCAAAAAATATCCAACGGAATGTTATAAAATTTCATGGGCGATAACTGAAGTCCATTTCCTTTAAACTGCAAATTTCAAGGTTCTGCTATTTTTAGTTTTTATACTATGAGTTTTGTCTCACAAGAAAGCGAAACTGAACCACTGTGCGCCTTTCCAAATTATATTTGTCTAAGTTGTGATGTTTTCTAGTCACCTCGTTCACAAAAATGCAAATGTGCAGATAGACAGACGGTCAAAGCTTTTACGGATTTGGTCCAAATTTTGATACAGATCTACAATTCTAAATATATGACTACATGTAAGTTTCATTCGATCCAGCTATTTCCGTTTTTGGGTTATCGTTTTCACATAGACCGGACAGACTTCCTGCAGACGGATTTCGTCCAATATTTGACCGCAATATGTCATTTCGATGTAAAAACTGCATACCAAATTTCATTTCTCTAGCTAGGTACGTATTTTTAGCTGTCGTGTCCCCAGACCGACATACAGACAAATATTCCAAAAATGGTAATGGTTTTTTCGTTCTCAGGGAGGCCTGATACTTGGAGATTCGTCAAAATCTCGATGTCGAAGTTTTCGACAAATACAATACTTTATCTGAGAAAAAGTAGTTTTAATTAAACTGTGGCAGTGCGTGCTTTTGAACCTGGGACTTTGGGTCCGGAGTCACGAATCTTAACCACTAGACAAAAGGAATTCCCTCCGTCCGGAGGTGGATACTGACTTATATGCATCCGAGTAAGATGGTGCAGCACCATGCACTAGAGGAGGAACCCCCAGCTTTTTTATATTATCTAAATAACAAGGAAGCGATAATTGCACTTTCGTGTGCTGCGTGCATATGCGCAGATTGCTGCCCCCATTGTCTGTGCGCAGGCACATGCAAACTTTGTGCTACGAAATGCGTCATATACTTTGTGCTGTGAAATGCGTTACAGTGTGCTATGAAATGTGTCATAGACTTTGAATTGGGAGAGCTGCGTTGCTGTAGGAGTTGTAGAGCTGTCATCTGGTGAATGTAGCAGAAGATGGATGATGTGATTTTTGGTGCTACCATCTAGCAGTGGGACTGAAAGTAATTGTTGCGTGTTCTTTGTCCGCGAGTCACCACTGTGGCAGTGAGTGCTTTTGAACCTGGGACCTTGGGTCCGGAGTCACGAATCTTAACTACTAGACAAAAGGAATTCCCTCCGTCCGGAGGTGGATACTGACTTATATACATCACATAAGATGGCGCAGCTCGCCGCACTACAAGACTCTCTAGATTATTTTTTATATAAATTCTTAATTTTAACTATATGAATTTCTTCAAGAGAATGGAAGCAAAATTTAACTTGTTAGATGTGTTCTATTTTTGAAGAGCTTAACAAACCGATGTTGTTTACTTGCAGAAAATGTTTTCTTATTTCTGTAATTAAGAGATAAATTTAGTTAAGTGTGCAAGTGCACACATTTGAAACTAAATCTATTGTAAAAGACAACACAATTTAACAGTACGCACAAAAGCTACTAGCGACTGAATCACAAGTGAATGGCAGAATAAGGATTTATATGCATCCTCGGATTATTGAACAAAAAAGCTCTCATTAAAATTAAGCCATTAATTACTAAGTCGCATTTTTTTCAATTTTTTTTTGTATTACATGTCCTGAAATCAGTTGGCAAAATATTAAAAAAAATCATACCTGAAAAATTTGTTTTGTTGTCCTCCTAAGCTTAACATCCCTATTTAGACAAAGTCCTATTAATGCAAAAAAACCTAACAAAATCTAAAATTATGCGGAACTCCAAAAAGAAAACGCATTCATCAAATTATATTTGTTGATATATTTGTTAAATGCAAGTCAATTAATATGTAAATAATTGAGCGAAGTTACCATTTTCTTCTTCACATTACGAAAACTTTCTTTTCGAATTTGATATAAAAATAAAAAGGCTACATTATTAACCGATCGGTTGAATATAATATAAGAAATGAACATTTAAAAATACGTTTGTGTAAAATTTATGTTGAAATAATAACTCCTGTTAGTTTAATAGATAAAACAACTTTCGCTTCAAATATAGAGATTTTTTCTACCCAGAAAATCAAATACTGATGTCAAAAACATTCGAAACTTAACTTTGACTAATAAATTTGGTATGGCGATAAGCAGGGCAGTTTTCTTCGTATTGTAATCTTGAGTAGTTTTGAACTATAGTGTAAAGGATATCATTTTAAATTATGTACGAGAGAAAAGGTTAGCTTAAATTTATATCTAAAGGTGGGTTTGCATAAAACCAATATTGTCTTGACAATAAGTTCACGCATGCGCTGAAAGAAGATCAGGCATGTGCAGAAAGAGCGGGCAATGGCAAGTTCTTGTCCCGACGGGACAGCTACATGCCGTTGTGCTCTCTTTCTGCGCATGCGTAAAGTTGTTGTCGAGACAAGAAATGGCCTCGTGTAAACCCTGTTTTACGGAAAATGGTTGTCACGTGACTGTAATGAAATGTAGCGTATGGAAGCAGCGGGAGTACTCGCTCATCGACTTTCTATTATTCTAACACAATACGGTGCGTTTTATGCTTCACAGTACAGTGAAGAATAATGAGTATAGATTTCGGATATTTTCCTTTGCATTGCGTTCACATACTCTCAGATATTCAGATCAACAAACAGAATATCCAGCTCTTCGATGGGTTGGGTCTTAAATTTGATACAGATCTGCAATACTAATGACGAGATCAAATATTTCATTTGTGTTAGTCGTTAATTTTTGGCTTATCGCGTTCACATACTCTC